>ML788731.1:531486-615304 GCA_009831015.1 Picea engelmannii
TCTTCTCAGTAATCCAACAATTGGTATCAGAGCAGGTTCCTTCATAAATCAATTTAACCACTGAAAGGTAGATCATGGAGAGCAACAACTTGTATAAAACTGGAATACCACAGTTTGATGGATAGAAGTATGCATTTTGGAGCATAAGGATGAAGACATATATACAGGCACATGGATTTGAAATTTGGCAATCAATTGTAGATGGATACACAGTACCAGCAGTTCCGCCAACAAATGACAAAGTAGTGAAACTCGATCAGAATAATTCGAAAGCCACAAATGCACCTCTGAATAGTATTAGTGAAACGGTATTCACCAAAGTTGCACATTGTAAATCTACTAAAGAGATTTGGGACAAACTTCGAAATATTTATGAAGGAGATTCAAAATTCAAAGCAGCAAAGCTTCAAACTTACAAAGGTCAGTTCGAACAACTTAAGATGAAGGAAGATGAGAATATTGCAGCTTAATTTTTACGAGTTGATGAAACAGTAAATGAAATCATAGGATTGGGAGAAGAAATCAAAGAATCTGTAATTGTTCAAAAGGTACTAAGATCTATTCCTATGAGATTTGACCCTAAGATATCATCACTAGAAGAAAGAGCATATCTAAACTCAATAAGCATGGACGAATTACATGGAATCTTCACAGCATAAGAAATGAGAACTGAATAGGAAAATCCACATACAAAAGAAGCAGCCTTCAAAGCATCCAAAAAGTAAAAAAAACTTAGCAGCAGCAGTGTCATCTCAGAAGATGATGAAAAAGTGGCCAACTTTGTCAAAAGATTGAACAAGGGAACCAACGGTAGGTATAGAGGTAAGCTTCATTTGATTTGTTTTAATTGTGATGGTATTGGTCATTTTGCTAACAAATGTCCCCATAAGAAAAAGAGAAATGATGAAGGTTACTCAAATAGCAAACAAACATATAAAAGAAAAAGAACCACAAAGAAATTTTTCAAGAAAATCTTATGCACCAAAGAAAACATCTCATCATCAGATGAAGATGAAGTCAGTGACAGTTAGAAAGAAAGAGTTTTATTCATGGCAGTAGAAGACTCTGAAGAAGAATATGAATAAGTCGAAGAAGAATATGAAGAGGCGGAAGTTGACTATCGAGAAGAATTGATGTGTGACATAGAATTTATCATAAGAGAAAAGAAGAAAAACAAGAAACTACGAGCGGAACTAGACAAGAAAGAAGACACTCAAGAACTAGAACAAATGATCATAAATTTGAAGATTCAAATAGAAGAAGATAAACGAATTGAAGAAACACTAAAAAAACAGCTAGAAGAAAAAGATAGGATCATTGGAAATTTGGAAGTAGAGATGTCACATTAAGAAAGAATCTTCAAAAGAAAAATATGCAGAACAACTCAAAAGTTTTGGATGACATTATCAGCAGTCAAAAACCTCATCGTGACAAGTCCGGACTTGAATACAATCAGATAGAAAATGGATTGAGATCCAAAACAACAGAGCAAGAAACATATCCAAAAAGCTATGCAAAAACAATCTAAAATGGATAGGAAGATGCACAAGGAAGATTACAGGGACACTCCTCCACCAAGAAGATTCATATTCCAGAATCACCAACCGATAGATAGGCCTCAGGAAGAAGAAGAATTCATAAGAGTACCTCATTTCAGAAGATCTTCAACTCCCAGGTATCAAAATATCTTTTTTGGTTTATGTTATGCATGTAATTATGATGATGCCTCTTATGTTGCCTCAACGTAATTAATCAACATAGCAGTGGAAGCCGAGTGCAGTGAGGGGTCTGCTCCAACAATGGTTGTTGTTTCACTAACGGATCACCTACTTACTTCCTTCTCCCTTACTTTAAGGAAGGGCGTGAACTGTATAGCAGATGCCATGAGGGGGGTTGCCTTCTAGACGACGTAATAATATCATATATAATGAAATAGAAAGCTTATGGAAATATAATGCTAATTGTTGCAATTAGTTATTTCAATATTATCTCAAGCTCGGTAATTGCAACATTTATCTATTCTTTTTCTTTGGGATAACCCCTGACACTTCATAACAAGGTTATCACTTTCATAACACAGGGATAACCTTAGCAGGGTATCATATACGATATTTCATGCCAACACGCTTCGTCTTGACGGTGCCTAACGGAGCTAGTCCCAGTCGGAGGCTATATACGTGTGTTATTTAAAGCATCTTAGCCTGGCACTCGAGCAAGCCTGAGCCTGGCACTCGCTCGAGCTCTAAAACAGATGGTTGGCCCAGCCTAAGACAAGCCAAAGCATATAATAATTTTGGACATAAAGTTGTGAATTGCAGAGCTAACAACAGGAACATAAACAACTTTGAAAGTCATACACAAAAGGGTTATCCAAGAAGGCATAGTGAAACACAGAGAAGAAATTACAACATGTTTGAATCTTTGAGCACTAAAGTGGAATGTTACAAATGTAACAACTTTGGACACGTGGCCAAATATTGCATAATGACAGTCCCTCCTAGAGAACCGCAACAAAATAACAACAGTCACAGATAGGAACCTTAGAAAATGGCATGGATAAGAAAGCAGAATCAGTATAGCAATGAAGAATGCACACTCGCTCTACAAGCTAAGCAGAAGAAATGTGGTTGGTATGTTGGCAGTGGTTGTTCAAAACACATGACAAGGGATAGAGACAGGTTTCTTACATTAAGAAAGAAAAGAGATCGATCAATCTCCTTCGGAAATGATGATTCAGCTAAAATCATTGGAAAAGGCACAGTCATAATTGGGAACAAAAATACCAAGGTAGAAAATGTTCTACTAGTAAAATATATGAAACATAATCTTCTAAGTGTGAGTCAAATGTGTGACCAAGGTCATAAAGTTACTTTTGATTCAAAAAAGTTCAAGATAAGAAAAGAATGTTCAGGAAAATTGATTGCTACAGATGCAAGAACTTCAAGCAACATATATGTGTTAAGTGAAATTGGAAATAAAAAGTGTTGTCTATGAAAGGAAGATGAAAGTTGGCTATGGCACAGAAGAATGGGTCACATAAATTTTGATAACCTTGTCAAAATTATCAAAAGAGAAGTAATCAAAGAAATGCCCCAGATCACGAAACCAACCAACACTTTATGCAAGCATTGTCAACAAGGAAAGCAAAAAAAGACCATATTCAAATCAAAGGAATATTCAATGAAAAGACCACTGGAAATTGTGCATACTGATCTAGTTGGACCAACTACAACAAAGGGTTTAAGAGGTGAGAAATACTTTATGTTATTAGTTGATGATTATAAAAGAATGAATGCAGTTTGTTTTCTCAAGAATAAGTCAGAAGCTTTTGAAAACTTCAAGATCTACAAGGAAATGGTTGAAAATGAAATGGATTCAAAAATCAAATGCTTGAGATATGATAATGGAGGAGAGTTCACTTCAAAGGAATTTATGGACTACTGCAGCGGACATGGAATAAAAAGAAAATTCTTTGTTGCTAGAACACCTCAACAGAATGGAGTTGTTGAAAGAAAAAACAGAACAGTACAGGAAATGGCTCGAACAATGCTAATGGATTCCAAATTGACAGATATTTTTTGGACACAGGCAGTGCATACAATAGTTCACATTCAAAACAGAGTAATGTTCATAAACAACACTGACAAAACTCCCTACAAGCTATGGAAAGGAAGGCCAGCAAATGTGAAGCACTTCATAGTTTTTGGAAGCAAATGCTACATCAGAAGAGAAGATGGAAGAATGGGAAAGTTTGAATCTCGTGTGGACAAAGGAGTACTTGTTGGTTACTTAAGTACAAGGAAAGCATACAAGTGTTACAACCTGAGATTGAACAAAATTGTGGAAAACATCAACATAACAATTGATGAAACAGGTAAACAAGAATTAAAGGAAGAAGAAAATGAATCAATGGAACAATTTTACAAAGAAGAAACAAAAGATGAAAAATAAGGGGAAGATGAAGAGGATCTGACAGAAGCATAAGAGCAAGTTCAGCAAGTGTTTCCAAAGACACCTAGAAGACGAGTACAGAAGAATCATCCTTCAGATCAGATTATCGGAAACAAAGATGCAGGAGTTGAGACTAGAAGAAGAATGCATTCACCAGAACAAACGCACGTATCACTCTCATCTACGATTGAACCAACATGTTTTGAAGAGACCAGCAAGGATGAATTTTGGAATAAGGCCATGGATGAAGAATTGGATCAAATAGAGAAAAATGACACTTGGGAATTGGTTCCAAGACCAAAGGATAAGAACGTGATTAGCACAAAGTGGGTATACATGAATAAATTGAATGAAKATGGACAGGTTACAAGGAACAAAGCTAGATTGGTATGTAAAGGATATGCACAGATTGAAAGAATGAACCTTGAAGAGACATTTGCCCCAGTTGCCAGAATGGAAGCAATACGATTGATTTTAGCTTATGCATGCTCCAAAAATATTAAAGTGTATCAGATGAACGTAAAATCAGTTTTTATGAATGGGGAACTTCAAGAAGAAGTCTGCATTGAATAACCAGAAGGATTCCAGTTGTCATAGAATGCAGATTATGTGTGTAAATTAAAGAAGACCTTGTGTGGTCTAAAACAGGCTCCTAGAGCATGGTACTCTAGACTAGATAAATATTTACAGCATGCAGGGTTCAGAAAAAGGAAGTGCATACAACAACCTCTACATCAAGGTAAGTCAAGATAGTATTTTATTAATTGAAGTTTATGTTGATGATATTATTTTTGGTAGTGATGATGATAGGTTAAGCCATAAATTTTCAAAGGATATGCAGAATGAATTTGAAATGTCATTACTTGGAGAACTATCCTTCTTTCTGGGACTTTAGATACATCAAAGAAACCAAGGAATTTTTATTTTTCAAACCATGTATATCAGATAAATGCTAAAGAGGTTCGGAATGGAATATTGCAAACCAGTTATCACTCCCATACAAACCAGTCGCAAGTTGAGAAAAGATGATGATTCAAAGTTTACAGATAAGAGGAAATACATGTCAATGATTGGTATCCTATTATATGTGACAACATCCAGACCAGATGTAATGCAGGCAGTTGAACAGGTGGCACGATTTCAAGTAGCACCAAATGAATCACATGTATTAGCAATGAAGAGGATTTTCAGATATCTCAAAGGAACAGAAGAGTTTAGATTATGGTATTCAAAAGGAAAGGATCTATCACTTATTGAATACACAGATGCAGATTGGGCAGGTTGTATTGATGACCGACGAGCACCAGTGGAGCAGCGCTCTACTTGGGTGAGTGTTTAGTATCATGGTTAAGCAAGAAACAATCATCAGTATCTCTATCTACAGCCGAGGCAGAGTATATTGTAGCAACAGCATGTTGTACACAGGTTCTATGGATGAAACAAACTCTGACAAATATACAGGTTGAGTATGATGAGCCCATTCCAATCTATTGTGATAATACAAGCGTCATCGATATCTCAAAGAACCCGGTGATGCACTCCAAGACGAAGCACATTCCAATCAAGTATCACTTTCTACAAGAACAGGTTGCAGAAAAGAACATCAGAGTTGAATATGTGGGCACAAAATAAGAAGTGGTAAACATATTTACAAAACCGCTTCCACGAGAATCCTTTGAGTATCTTTGCCAGAGACTCGGAATTATTTCTACTCCAAAATGAATGCTTTTGAATTTTATCTTATATGTCTTAGATTTACACGAGGGAGCACCATAAAGAGGACAATTCAAGTCGAGAGATCAGTTTCACGAAGAGTTTAGTCAAGGGGAATATCCCCAAGGACAATTCAGTTAGGGGGAACAGCCCTGGATGGAAAGATACCTTGGCCATTGATGACAAAGGGTGAGAGATTTATCAGATGCAGAACACAGAGGCATGGTTCTAGGGGGAGCGATGGTCACAGGGGGAGCATGAGTGATATGACTTCAGTATTGCATGACATTATTTCAGTATTGCATCAGAGTGTTGCCATCAATGCCAAAGGGGGGGATTGTTTATTAAGGTTGGTTGTCATTGATGTCAACCCTTGAAGAAAGTCCGATAGAAAATTTCGATAGCACAAAGGTTTGGGTAATGGACTATTCTAGATGGATAGTACATGTCATGCCATTTTCGGTGGTGTGTGGAACGTCACATAACTCCTCACGATTAGAGAGTTATGGTTATGTGAAGTTGGAGAACTCTCATAAGTCATCTAGAAGCCCTAAAAGGTCAAAGTAGTCAAAATGTTTGCAAAGAATAAATTATTTAAATAATAAAGTGAAGTGATGAGTGTACTATAAGTCAAAGAGGATGCAAAAGAAATTATTTAAATAATAAAATTAATGGAGAACTCCCTAAAATAAGGAAAGTGGTTTGAAAGATTTTAGAAGGTAAATAATAAAGTAAAGTGATGAGTGTACTATAAGTCAAAGTGGATACAAAAGAAATTATTTAAATAATAAAGTTAATGAAGAAATTACTAAGTGGACAAGTGGTTAGAAGTTGGTTAACCCTAAAATAAGGAAAGTGGGTTAAGATGGTTAAAAAGTAACCCCTTGAGGAATCTACATGAAAGTATAAATAAGAGGCAAGACAATCTTATTTTAAAACACACTTGAATATCATTGAATATCTATTTTGTGAAAGGTTATTTGGGAAGGTATTATTGATAGAGAAAAAGTGTGGCAGAAAAAGTGTGGCATGAAAACTGCGACAGAAGAAGTGCGATAGAAAAATAGCGGCAGAAAAATCACTGCAAAAAAAGTGCGGCAGAAAAATTGCGACAGAAATAGTGAGGCAGAAAAATTGCGGCAAAAAAAGTACGGCAGCAACATGGTTGGGGTCTATTTTTTAGATATATGGCACATCTTGTTTGAGGTATGTTTTGTGAGCTAGATTTTATCTCTTGAGATGGTATTGGATGTTCAATATACTGCATATATCAGATTTGTTGAGGGACACGGTTGGTATTTTGTTGTTGGTATTTGGCATATGGGTATTGGTCTTCTGGTTGTGATGTGTTGCTGAAGTTGTTAGTTTAGTTTGAGGCTACATAACAGTGAGGTTGTGGCAATGGTTTGATGTAAGGGTTTATGGTATTTGGTTAATGTATAGAGTGATGAATTGTTAGATAACTTTTGATGGTTATATTGATGTATGTCTTTGGTATATGGTTGAGGTACATATTGAGTACATGGTTGAGACAAGTAGTTGATGAGTTGACACATACATGAGGTGTATAGTTAATGAGTTGGCACATACATGAGGTGTATAGTTGATGATGTTGGCACATCTTGATGAGTCAAGGTTGATGCATGGTACATGTTGGTTCAAGTTATTGGTACAGATTGTTTGGTGCAGGTTGATTTGTACAGGTTGTTACAGGTTATTGGTACAGGTTGACAATGACAGGTTGACAGTGGCAGTGGTTGATTCAGTGACAATGACAAGTTGTCTACATTTGGCATTTATATTTTAGGGCGGTTGGACGGGGCAAGGACAGGTGGTTGTGGCCACCTTCTATTTGTAGCCGAAGAACTTAGGGGTTGTAGCCTCCTTCTGGTTGTAGCCAAAGAATTGGGGAGTTGAAGCTTCTCTTAGGTTGTAGCCTAAGAAACTAGGGGGTTGGAGCCTCCTTCTAGTTGTAGCTGGAAAACAAAAGAAGTTGGTGCTTCCAATGAATGTAATTCTTCAAGACATATAAAAAAAAAACATTCTATGGTTTTCTCTCGCTTTGGGTTTCCACGTAAAAACAATGGTGTACTATGTATGTGTGTGATTGTTCATTTATTCATTGTTTATTTACTCTGTAACTATTGAATGATAATGCTACATTGATATAACACTTGCATTTTTGGTGAAAAATGATTATATTTCTCTATTACTTATTCACCCCCCCTCTCAGTAATCCAACAATATTGTCATCAATTGACCAATGCAAAAAGCCAAAAATCTCATTTATTCTATTTTTTCCATCACCTACAAAGCTAAAAATTGCTATGCTTATTTTGACAACAAAACCTTACTAGCTAGGCATGTGCCCTCCTAGGATTGTCGACTTTGGCCTTAAAGGGTGAAAACTGCCAAAGAACACCCCTAAAAGAAGGCATGACCCTATATTAGGGCTTATATCTCTAGAATCCTTAGAAACCCCAAAAACGATAATCCACAAAAACCCTAGTTATAAACTATAATAAAGATGCCACTAGCCAGTATTTATCAAATCAACCAAAAGAATTGATAGAGTAATGTTCACAACCACTAAGATACCTTGTTGAGATTTACAAGTGTCAACAATAGAATCAATTGAACCAAATATCACCCAAATTCTAAATAGCATCCTCACAAGTGCATTAGAGAGAGATAGGGATAGTGTTCTAGAGAGGGTGCAAAAGAAAAACATAAGTGTTGAAAACAAAAATGCACAAGTGTGCCCAAGAGAAAATGCCATCACAAGAGAAAAAACGCTAAATATAAATTCCCTTGGGCTTATCACACTTTGTATAATATATCAAGAAGATACAAGATGAGATGGTACAATTGAGAGCTTGAGTTGTGTATTTATGCACAACTCAAGTGATGCATCCTCCAAAGAGGGGTTATGGGCCAACATAAGAAGGGTACATACCCCAAGAGGGTTATTGAGCCTACAGATCAAGTTTGAGTGGTTCGGCCTTAACAACAAACCTATTATACAATAAATGAAATAAAATATGGTCTTAGGCATAATTACAAGTACATAATGATTCGTATAAATGGATTATGGCCACCTAACTTCAATAACTCAAATAGGGGGAGGTTTTCAACTTTTCTATTAGTTTTTCCTAAGCCAATTGTGGAAACTGTGTTAACATAATAACCTAATTACTTTGTTTACAAGGGGGTATACTCCTAAAACTCCTTTGTTTAGATAAGATGAGGTTTGGAGCCTCCCAAAAACATGGACATCTAGGTTTTATTGTAGTATATATTTTTATTTCTTCCCCTTGTTAGAAGTTTGTTATGCAATTATAAACGTTTAAGAGTATATCTGTTTTTTAATTGTGTACATTTTTTATTAAAAAGATTGAATTGTAGTTTAAACATTTGTAGCAAACTAGATCTGAAATACAAGAGTATTTACATTCAAAATAATTATTTCTTTATTTATATGGAGACATGAATCTAAATGCAATATAAACAATCAATGCATACTATAACATTTAAACAATGGATATCCGAGAATGGCAAAAAATATTAAGGATCGTCCTCCAAATAATTCATTTATGTTCATCTTTTGATATATGAACATCAAATCAACTATATCATGTTGTTCACATGTCTATTGGAAGTAGCTTGGGTGGTTGGGAGAAATGGTTGTTATCCTCCCACCCAGGTTCAATTCCTTGTAAGTGACATGTGATGTCCTTAATGGGTCTATAAGAGACTCTTGTTGTTGAGTATGTTGCTCATGTTGTTGAGTATGTTGCTCATGTTGCTGAGCAATCAATATCTCACCAATACTGGCCTCCCCATGTTCTCTCACAGATTTCAAGGGGGTTTTGTGTGGACATAACGAGCTACTGGTCTTCGGTGTCATGAACCACATGTACAGACAAACAAACAAAAATAAAAACTTTGGTGATTGAAAACTTCACCCACTATTAAGAATGCCCACTAAAAGAGTCGTGTGCCTTCTTGTATATCTTGGATCTTGATCCAACTATTGTAATCCTCCATGATGAGTTGTTTTCTACTCCCTCTAATTACATAATGTAAACTTAGATTGCTAATCTCCTTATTTTTTATTTTAATTTCATCTTTCATGTAATATTATAAAATACTTTTTTTAATAACCAAAGTCGTCGTAATTTAATAGTATTAGAAAAATTGAAAACTATACCCTCGAATTTCAATACCAAATGCATCATAAGATCTCAAATACGAATTCTTGATCTTAAGGAAAGAATCAAAATTATCTCAAATACAAATTATTGATTTTAAAGGAAGAATCAAAATTATTAATATTCAAAATAGCTTATGCAAACATGCATCCTATATCATTGGGTGACCTTACATCAAAGGGAATTACCAAAAAAATAATGAACATCGGTTACAAAATTGCAAGTCCACATAGCCTTTAAATTATAAATAATAGACATCAATTCAACACTTTGTTCGCGTAGCTGGGCCAAACACTTACAAGAGTGTAAACATCATCCCACTACAAATACAGCAAATCTTTAAAAATTGTTGACCATGAGCCAACAACCTTTTACATCACTTTCTTTCTCAAGGTTGATATCACATTCGTGAATGCAAACTCATATGGACAGAAGTTCATATTTATTTGTTACTTAGCAAACATTAAAGAATAATGCCCAACGTATCCATAAGAAATAAACTTTGTTCTCCTCAGAGTACCATCCCCTTGTTACCATTAAACCGTAAACCAATATGCACAATTAAAATGTATATTTAAAAACTATATTGGTCTATGCACCATTTCTCTATCCTAATTTTAAAATTGTGGAGAACCACAAATAGACCAACCAAAGAACCAATGCATGTTCTGAATCTTTCAAAAAAACCCATTTTATGTAATGCACAATTGGAAATTATTAACATGAAATGATATATTTCATTGGATGACAACTTGAGGGCCTCAACATAATTGTTTTAAGCGAGACTGATTATATTTACAACATGCCTGGAATAAGTCTTCTACCCCTTCGTGATCTCCACTCCACTAGATAATATTTTGAATCATGTTATAATCCAGGAAATAATATATTTAGAATCATGTAAACAGCAATGTCTGCAAATTAGAGATAACTAGACAGGTTCGAAAACCATAGTTCCTAGCAAACTCCTCCCATTAATCCAATGATAACTTTATTTATATGTTATTTAATGACATGGTACAAGTTGACATTTATTTCTCGCAAGGGATCAATTATATTTTATATGTTAATGTTAAATGTTGTAAGAAGAAAAAATATAATTTGGTTCTCTTTGTGAACTTTTTAAAGAAAAACAATCAAATTCATTTTCAGGTGATTGACAAAGTTGTTTATCCTTCAAATCCCACATAATCACAACTAGAATCGATGTTGAAAAAAATTAAAATTTGTGAAAATTGTTTGTAGTTCAAATCCCACATAATCACAAACCAAATCGACAACTTGAGTTCATATTAAAGAAAAATGAAGTTCGAAGCAACAAAATCTTCACTTTCAAATGCAAAAGCAACATTATTAACTCACTAATACAAGAAAACTCAAAAAAGGAGAGATCCATTCATCGTCTTTATGTCGAATTCCTATTTGAACAATTGTGCGATCCATTCCTTATGATATGGAGAAAAAGATCAAAATGCACCGTGCATAATGCAACCTACTCCTAATGTACAATAGAAAATTTATACTTGGTTTGCAGGAGACAAAAGCTTTCCACTAATTTGAATTTCGTCCTTTGCATTAGTTTATCATCGATAAATAATGATATTCCTTCCCAAGGTAGCAAAGTCCTTCAAAACAATAACACCGTTTTTTTGGAAGTTGATTTTTATTTTTTCCATGACACCAAAGCACTAGTACAGTTATAACATAATAGCTAAGAAGAGTTGAAAGTAGGTGCCGAAGCACGAAAATCCAACGGTGGCTGATTTGGATAATCATAACCAACCTTTCAAGCACAATCTAAACAATAGCCAGCCTGGTTAATGGTTCCTTCTTATGTTTTTCCCTCAGGGCCCAAGCAATGAAGTTCGAAGCAACAAAATCTTCACTTTCAAATGCAAAAGCAACATTATTAACTCACTAATACAAGAAAACTCAAAAAAGGAGAGATCCACTCGTCATCTTTATGTCGAATTCCTATTTGAACAATTGTGTGATCCATTCCTTATGATATGGAGAAAAAGATTAAAATGCACCGTGCATAATGCACCTACTCCTAATGTACAATAGAAAATTTATATTTGGTTTGCAGGAGACAAAAGCTTTCCACTAATTTGAATTTCGTCCTTTCCATTAGTTTATCATCGATAAATAATGATATTCCTTGCCAAGGTAGCAAAGTCCTTCAAAACAATAACACCGTTTTTTTGGAAGTTGATTTTTATTTTTTCCATGACACCAAAGCACTAGTACAGTTATAGCATAATAGCTAAGAAGAGTTGAAAGTAGGTGCCGAAGCACGAAAATCCAACGGTGGCTGATTTGGATAATCATAACCAACCTTTCAAGCACAATCTAAACAATAGCCAGCCTGGTTAATGGTTCCTTCTTATGTTTTTCCCTCAGGGCCCAAGCAATGAAGTTCGAAGCAACAAAATCTTCACTTTCAAATGCAAAAGCAACATTATTAACTCACTAATACAAGAAAACTCAAAAAAGGAGAGATCCACTCGTCATCTTTATGTCGAATTCCTATTTGAACAATTGTGCGATCCATTCCTTATGATATGGAGAAAAAGATTAAAATGCACCGTGCATAATGCACCTACTCCTAATGTACAATAGAAAATTTATATTTGGTTTGCAGGAGACAAAAGCTTTCCACTAATTTGAATTTCGTCCTTTCCATTAGTTTATCATCGATAAATAATGATATTCCTTGCCAAGGTAGCAAAGTCCTTCAAAACAATAACACCGTTTTTTTGGAAGTTGATTTTTATTTTTTCCATGACACCAAAGCACTAGTACAGTTATAGCATAGCTAAGAAGAGTTGAAAGTAGGTGCCGAAGCACGAAAATCCAACGGTGGCTGATTTGGATAATCATAACCAACCTTTCAAGCACAATCTAAACAATAGCCAGCCTGGTTAATGGTCCTTTTATTAATGGTTCCTTCTTATGTTTTTCCCTCAGGGTCCAAGGTCCATAAAAGCACATACCCATGCCAAGTCAAGTGAACGAGGAAACCAAGATTCACACTCACTACACACCTCACATGTTCAGACATACCAAATAATGTCGTCAAAAATAGATTTACTGTTATTTTACTGAGGCGTTTTCCAATTCAAGATTGATAGAACGAATGCAAGTGTGAAACAATACAAGCTTTTTCATAAAGCAATGAAATGCAGAACATCTATAGCAGTATAATGTTTTGGTAGACAGCATTAATAGCTTTGAAACACTAGTTATTATTCTGCCATCCCGGAGGATATCCCAATCCAGACAAGCACTTATGAGTATATCATGTGAAGGCATCCCTTACATGGGCTGATTTATTCCTTGTTCTCATAAAAAACAAAAGATAGATGCCCAAGAATTTTTTCCAAGAATTATAAGTAACGTAATCACAAAGTCTTAACAAAGCCATAACTCCATTGCCGAATGCCATTTATCGATAAAGACTCTCAGAACGAAGATTCTCAGCTATCTCTGTTTCCCATCTATCTCCATTCTCCAGAAGTTTTTCTTTATCATATAAAAGCTCCTACAAAGAAATTTGAAAAACCATCATTGTGTACCCTAAACAATAAAACAAAAGAGCAAAACAGGTCATTGGGAAAGAACTATTTCAGAAACTCACTTCATGTGTTTCTGTGGCGAATTCAAAATTAGGCCCTTCAACGATAGCATCAACAGGACAAGCTTCTTGGCAAAAGCCACAGTAAATGCATTTTGTCATGTCAATGTCATATCTGCGTATTCACCACCATCAGAAAATCTGGATATGCTTCTTTGAGAATCACTGAAGCAAATATTAGAAATTAAGTTCAGTATAGAACTATATGTTACCTTGTTGTTCGACGACTGCCATCTTCTCGTTCCTCAGCTTCAATGGTGATTGCTTGAGCAGGACAGATCTGATAACATGAATGGGGAATACCATTGCAAGTATTCACATCATAGAAAATCCCAGTTCTTCAGATAAAATCAAAATACAGGCTGTTCCTACTTTCCAAATGAAACAGCAAAGTAGGTATAAACACTGAAGATTTTAAATACCTCCTACACACCGTGAACATATCCTTAATGTATCAACATATCAATTTTATTGAAGAATTTCAAATGTATCAACACATCAATTTATCAAAGAATTTACTCTGCCAAAACAGCCTTGCAAATATTTTCCCATTTCAATGCCCAAGAAAAGAGTGGAATAATATGACACCCCAAACAACCAAACACATCCATAACTAAGCATATAACCCTCCCCAATCCAAAGACTCAGAAAATGGGAGATTCTACCAAACATAGGAATTTCTAATCTATATATTAAAACAATTCAGTGATTAGCAACCAAAAGAGCATACTACATGGTCCCCTATAAAGATGATAAGATCTGATGTCAGAAAATTGAAATCTATAATCTCTAAAATACTTGAAAAGGATGCAAAGTTACTAGCAATTTGATATTTGGGATCCACAACACTTCATCCTGAAGGGCAATCATGTAGAACTGATTTTTGAGAAGGATTATAAAGATGTACTTCATCTCAAGCTACTCCAATTCTATCTGTTACAATAAAATGGTTTTACACTGTACAGCATATGTACATTCCATGATTTTAACATACACGGACAAATTGATAGATAAAGTTGAAGTTCATTTCATCCTGTTAAATGAGAAGCAGATGCACCGTCCTTCCTGGAACTCTGTTTATATTACACTCATTGGAAAGCATTTATCTATTCTGAAGAGGAAAATATGTAAACTGAAAACCTTTTTGGTGAAATTCCCCAAATAGCATATGGAAACAAAAGAGAACAATTGGGGAGATGTCTAGTAGAGAAAAAGTGAAAATGAAGTCGGTCAATCAACCGAGGTGAATTGCTACAAATAGTTATCTAGTATCACATATGGAAATGTCAGGAAGTGAGGTGCAAGCTGATCATAGCTTCACTCCAGAAAACTACTAGGTGCTTTTGCTGTCAGACAAAGCATTTCAATTCGTTTCTAACAGTTCTAAAACTTCTAAAATAAGACTTATTTTTGTTTCATGTCGAGTATAACTCTTAAAAAAATTGTCAAACATTGCTGCCATTTCCAAAACTGAGATTTAGTTCTCCAATAACACATTTTTGTCATCTCAAGTTTGAAGTAGCAAAATATGTCCAACAACTTATACAAGACACCACCAGTACTAGATATACTCACCAAGTCAACAGAGATCATGGATGGAACAAGCCAAATTTACTTGCTGAGAAAAAATCATCCTGACTAGGCAAGTATAAGAAAAGAAAAACTTACTAAAAAATGCAACACTTCCTCTTTTTGTTTTTTACACGAGGGGTTATTTTGCAAATATAGCCAATATACCAATTTTGCAGCTAGATTTGAAGTCATACCGAGCATTTGATGCATATGTAAAAAGGGAAAATACTGGCCAGCTGGTGTTTGGGTTGGAAATCAATTGGGCAAGAATATTTTTCAAGATTTGCAGTGAAGGGCACTCAAACTCATTATTCGACTGATTCCACCTTCCCCATGCAGAATTTTCACCAAGATTGTAGGTAGTTTTGCATCTTTTGGAATTATTAGGGGTATTGGTTGGCTGTCATTTTCTCATAAAACCCGATGACCAAAAATAAACTATTGAAATGGTAAGAGGAACTTTTTCCTAGTCCTATTGTGAAAATCTGGATGGGGAAAAGTTGCAATGTAATTTTTGCAATGAAGAAAAGAGTGGGGTAATATACTGTATGAAGAACTGCCTAGCAAAAACACTTTAACTATGGTGTGAGACCCTCCCGAAATATGCCTACAAACATTACACTAATCAAATTCTAATCTGGATGCCATAAAAGCTGCAAAAGAAAAAACACAAAAAATCTAAGGCTAAAAATAAGTACCATTCATCTTCGGCACCTGGTCCACTTCATATAGCTAAATCCTAAAATCACTATTTCTAGAACTCCACCAACTACTTCACAATCTCTTGATCAAGAACCTCTACTAGTACTTGTGCTGGTCCTACATGCAGCTTTTTTGCCCCATGTACTATACCCAAATCACAGTCTTTCCTAGAGAGCATAGGATGGATGAAATCAAGCCATTATCAATCTGAGAAAACTATAGGGAATTTTAAGTTTTATTCATGCCTTCCCTAGTGTTGCTAGATCCCCTTATTGGTATGCCATGGTTGATGCTATTGCTATGTGTGGCCCATATTTCACAGACCCAACCTTTGAAGCTTTTAGTGGTATGATTTTGATTAAGGCTGTATAGGATGTGGGCAATATCCTTACAGAGCGTCATTTTTATTGGACAAAGATAGGTTGCACATTATGTCCAATGAGTGAACCTAAGGCAAATTAGAATGTTATTGAGTTTCCCCGTCTCTTGTCCTAAGGGCACAATGTTCTTAAATCTGTTGATGCTTCCAACCAAGTAAATAATGCCCAATTGCTCTATGAGCTATTAAAATTAGTTGGGTAACTGCATTGGAGGTGGGGAGGACATTTCCAAATTGTGAATGACAATGCTTCAAACCATGTGGCCACTAATAGACTTCTGATAGACAAGAACCAAACAATTTTCTGGATGACGTGTGCATCCCATAATCCACACCTCATCCTAGAGGACTAGGCATTTGAAAAATCGATTGCATGAAATCCGTTGAGAAGATGGCAAAGTCCATAGAAAAATGTATTTGCAAATATGCATGGGTCCTCAACTTAATGAGGAAATACACAGGACCAATGTTACCCATACTGTCATCAACCGATTTGCCACTAATTTCATCTCCTTGCAATCCATTTGTACAAAAAAGATGAACTTGAAGAGAATGTATGTGTGAGCAGTGAACCAGGTCAAAATATAGCAGGAATTGAGGTTGCAGCACTCATCTTCAACGATGCTTTTTGGAGGGATTCTCATGAGGTGATTACAAACTCAAAGCCACTGGTAAATGTCCTTGGGATAGTGGATGGATAAATATTTAACAAACCTCATTGGCAGTATATACGAGGCCATGGATAGGGCCAACGTCATTCAATTGGGAGCTGAAAAGATAAATACATGCCTCTATGGGATGTAATTCACTCCAAAAGGCAGCATCAGCTCCATAGACCTTTGCATTTGTAGGGTGCTATCTAAACCTAACTTTGTTTTATGATGAATCCTTCAATTCTTATTCAAAGGTAATGGAAGGCCCGTTGAATGTTCCTTGATGTGAGAGCTTAGGACTCAATCCACGGTCAACTCCAAAATTACAGGAATGCAAAGGGATTGGGTAGTTATTATAGGGAAATCCGGGAGAGGAAGATCATTTTACAAAGTACCTTGATTTATTTTCAATTTTAATCAGTGTTGTATATCTCTCCGATATTCCGATAAATCCAAGTTAAACACCTGCCCGATATATTCGAAATATTTCGAGATATTCCGAGTTAGACCCCTGTCTTGCGACATTTTCCAAGATATTCCGATATTTTCTGCCGATGTCACCGAGAAGTTACATTCCAAACCCTCGCCAATACTTTCCCCGAGACGAGGTATACAACATTGATTTTAATTTATCAAAATATCTATTCCAATCTTGATTTCTTTTGAAATTTGAATGTTCCTTGCCTTGTGACAGAGTGACATGCTCTCAGGTAAATAATCATTAAATTCGGATGTTCCGTGGTTATACAATACAACGAGAAACAACCCAATATGTAGTGCAATACCATAATGGATTGCAACTTTTCAATCACAGCCCAAGTATAAATCGATAATAATAATATATTATTTTGTTTTATTATTATTAGTGATAATAATACTTGCCAATATTATTCACTAGCATCCCCCCTCAAGATTGACCTAGGGGTAAGGTAGGGGTATTAGGATAATAAGCAAATAATCATTAAATTCAAATGTTCTATGGTTATGCAATACAACAGGAAATAACAATTATATAGTGCAATCAGTCATACGCCAAGTATTTATTAATAAAATACTATTATTAATATTATATTAATAATAATAAAACCTAAGTCAATATTATACACTAACATCCCCATTTAATATTGACTAAGCAGCAATGAAATAACATTAATTTGTAGAAATTTCGAGAATCGGGCAATTAATGAAAATTACAAAATTTCACCTCAACCTTGAGATTTCCCAGATCTATTTCTTGTTAACTTTCGGCTTTAGTGCAAATCTGAAATAAGAATTTACAACAGCGATATTTCACTTCTCTTCAACCCAATTTCACAACGCAGCCCAAGAAAATAAATACCATTTAAGTGTCCTTCAATACCACAAAGCTACAACCCTTAGGGCACACTTCCAAGCATATAACAGATCTGAAATCTCTTATTACAGCAGATTATAACAGTACTAAATCTGTTCTTTTATCTTCAAGATATGCGTTAAATTGCTTAACAAATTCAGCTCAATGTTATGTCAAATCAACATGCATAACCAGTGCTAGAATCTACCCAATAATGAAGATAATATAAGCTGAAATTCAAATCTGCAAGTACACAATATTTGGATAGCTATAACACTTCATATATATATATATATATATATATATATATATAGAAGATGAAGTACATATACATATCAACAGCTTATATCACACTAGTACAAGTCAAGCTCTCCAAACCCCAGCTATGGAAACCATAAGAAATCACTAGCCCCCAACTCCTAACCAAGAACTGTTGATGATTGCAGCTATGTGAGACATTCTCCTGCTTACAAACCTGTGAGATGTGGATCATTGCAGATACGTGAGTCTTTCTCTCAGCTTACAAACCTGAGAGAAAGCCCCTAAGAAGGGTACGTGGTTCCTGCCTGAGACAGAGATGGAACGTAGAGATGACCTCCTCCATTCAGAGAGTTGAGAAGAACTCCAGATGATTATCCAATGGGAAAGGCGATCTGTTGAGTTAGACGTGCCGTGGCTGAGCACAAGGTGAACGTGTGAAATACCAAGGTGTTGGGTGCATCGTCATGTGAACAGAAATGAAGATGATGTATTAGCCTCCTTTGAGCAGCAGAGTTGACGAGAAAACTCCAGATGATTCTCCTGTGTGAGGCAGTGGGAAAGAAGATCTATAGAGTGGACGTGCCTGTGGACGAGCACAGGTGAACGTGTGAAGATCTGGTTTTTCTGTGTAATGCAGTAAGCCAGAGATATGACATCCCTATGGATGTGCCCCTAGTGGATGAGCACTAGTGGGTGTATCAAATCCCTTGCTATATGTTGTTCAAGAGTCAGACCTGCCTGTAACCCTAATTGTAATGTAAAGGGTACAGGTCGGCCCCACCTTAATGTAATTAATAATAAATGTAAAAGATAATTAATCTGGTTAATATTAATTATAATATAATAATAATAATAATAATAATAATGTGACTTAGAGAGGTCGACCCTGTTGAGCCAAATAGACACTTTTGTTGACAGGTTTAGGTTAGTATAAGTAAAGGTAAAATCCCCATTGTGGAAACATATCCTTCATGTGAGTTTGGAAATTTCAGCAAGTACATTTACTTGGGAAAAGTGCGCACCTCTCTTGGGCACTAGTATTTTAGGGTTTGAGCACCCTCTTGTGTGCTAGGTCTTTCATGGTGGTGAAGGTCTTTCTCTTGAAGAATATAGCAAAGGATTTCGCTGGGTTTTCTTCCCTTATTGAGAAGGGATTCCCAGGATACTTCTTGTGTTCTTGTGCATGGTGTTTCTTCTTGTGATCTTGGTTGTTGCAACATTATTGTCTATGGTTAAGTTAAATGCTAAAATGGAATGAACTTCATGCTTAACCTAGCTTATTGAAAAATCAACATGGTTTCAGAGCATAGGTCTTGAAAGAACCCATTGCACAAGCATCTACCAAGTCTCCTCTCTCTCTTCTACAAAACCGTATGACCCTCCTAGGGTTTCCAGAAATTTCGTACGACCTACTTCTTTGAGGATTTTCAGTACTTGTCACTTGAACGTTGGGGCTAAAAAGTGCATAGGAGTGTACGACCTCCTTCAGCACACCTCCAACAAGCTTCAGATTGCATTTCCGAGCGTTTTGAATTTTCCGAGCGTTTTGACTTTATGGCCCTAGGGTTTCTAGGGTTTCGCTAATTTCTGTAGAAATTTCAGAATTAGGGTTTCTGCAACTCATTGAAGGAGCTCTTCAGCTCACCAGTGTTCTCCTATATTTCAAAAGGCTTATTGTTGGCATTGATAAGTCCAAGAAAACCTAAAAGTGCTAGCCTAGCCTAGCCATTAGGTTTTCTAGCGGACAAGGGTTTGTGAAGAATCTAAAATTATGATGAACAGAACTATGATGGAAGATAAGCTTGATGGATCAAGCAACTTCAAGTTCCTGGAAGACAAGACTTCAGAGGAAGGCTTATTGTGGGTAATACAAAAGGGTGACACTATGACTACCTTCTTCATGAAGATGTCAGAGGACAGAGATCAACCAGGTACCATTGGAGAAATCATATCAGCACCCTCAGGTATGCATTTGTATATATATTATTTGTATCATTGTCATAAGGGTAAATGCAGGAGGAAGGAACCTTTGTTGAAGTCATGGATCCAGAGGGATCTCAGTGCATTCAAAGGAACAACACACTAGAAGTGAAGACTCCAGGTTTGATTGCTATAATTGTCATTCCTATAATCTATATTTCTAAATTTTGCTACATTACAAGTAGGGGTTGTAGCTGTGCCAACAATCCTTAAATTGTTTTGATTCTAGAGATGTACTCATTATTCTCCTTTAGGAGATATTCTTGTTTTGGTTCCTCTTGTCTTCTTGTTCCAGACAGGTTAAAGAACAAAGGAAGATGTTTATACTTCAGAGGGAGTCACTTGACTCAGAAGGAGTCAAAACTAATTGAGAAAGAGGAAGAATAGAGCCACCATTGAGGCAACCAAATAATGCATGATCAGAATCCTTCTATGATTCCATGGGCAGAAGCATGCATGACACAGTATATGTGTAGAACAAGAGTCTTCACCCGACTTTGAAAAACATAACTCCTAAAGAAGTCTTCACCGGAATGAAGCCTGAGATTAAACACTTCAGGGTATTTGGGTGCCCAGTGTATTTTCATGTACCCAAAGAGAAGAAGTCCAAGCTAGATCCTTTAGGAAGAAAGGATACATTGAATCTTCAAAGACATCCCAGATCAACATCCCTAGTCAGAGACAAATTGAGACAAGCAGAGACGTTTTCCTTGAAGAAGAGACAGTCTTTCAAAGACCCGGAGAATCTCAGATGGAGATTGACATTGAGACAATACCTTCTCCCCCTTCAGCAATTCAGAGGGAGACAGACATTTCTCCAGGTTATCCAATTTCTCCAGTTGATATGTTCATAGATATTGCAGTGGGGCATAAAATGCCTACCTAGACTCACTCTGCAAGAGGTAGAGAAACATACAAACCTCTCAAGGCACATCCCGAGAAAGCAAAAGAGATTTTCGAGCTATCCTTCATTCATGAGCCACTTCATTGATGTTGAGCCTCCTTGTCTCAGAGAAGCAACAGGAGAACAGGTATGGAAAGATGCCATAACAGAAGATTACCAGTATATCTTAAAGAATGATGTATAAGATATTATTTAGGAACCAAAAGGGAAGTCTGTGATAACTTACAAGTGGATCTATAAAGATCAAGCATGCAGCTGATGGAAGTGTCGAGAAATACAAAACAAGATCTATAGCCAGAGGTTTCTCACAAACAGAGGGAGTTGTCTATGATGAGACACCTAATCTAGTAAAGCCGATATACTTCCATCCATACTATCATCCATGAGTTGGAAACTATATCAGATAGATAGATTCTTGATGAGTTTGGATTTCAACAAGAGTGTTGTTGATCCAAACCTATATTATTACAACATTGATGACAAGAGCCTGATTTTGATGACCTATTCAAAAAGCCTTGTTTTTAGATACAAGTAATCCTTGACTTATGAATTCGAGATGAAGAATCTAAGTATGATGCACTACTTCTTGGGACAAGAAGTATGACAGAGGACCAATGAGATTTTCCTGAGTAAAGGAAAATATACAATTAAAGAAGTTCAAGTATGACAAAATGCAAAATCCACCGTGATGAATTTAAAAGAAGAAGATTAATGATGATTCAGACGAGACTCATCCACAACTGATTGGATCACTGATGTGTCTGGTTAACAGCAAACTTGATTCATGCCATGCAGTGTATGTGCTTAGTCATTTCATGAGTCAACCTAAACAGACTCACTAGACAACAGCAAAACATGTATTAAGATATATATACAAGGCACAGTTGGATATGGCCTGAGATATGCCTCCAAAGTGAACTTGAGTCTGCAGAATATGCCGATTCAGATTGAGCAGAAAGTACAGTGGACCAGAATAGCACATTCGGTTGATGTTCTACCATAAAGTTTGCCATGGTTTCCCAAAGAAACAGGAAATAAAACTCTGTAGCCTTGAGTACCATAGAGGCAGATTATATAGCAGTGAGTGTGTGAAGCAATGTGGCTTCACAAGCTTCTGACAGATTTGCTTGACCATGAGATGGATCCCATGATGATAACCAAGAGCCGTGTATAAAGCTCCTTGAGAACCCAGTGTTTCTTGATGAATCAAAACACGACGAGATGAAATATTCTTATATCAGAGATATGATGCAGAGGAAAATCATACACATGCAGTACCTTCCTACACATGAGCAGATTGCAGACATCTTCACCAAACTAACTTGGTGAAGAATACCTTCCTAGTTGAGAGGGAGTATTGATGACTCCGGCCAAGACAAAATTCAAAGTACATTCGTGTGAGACTTGGCATGATGAAGAATGCCTCCCTAGCTGAGAGGGAGTGTTGATGATTGCAGTTATGTGAGACATTCTCCAGCTTACAAACCTGTGAGATGTGGATCATTGCAGATATGTGAGTCTTTCTCACACCTTACAAACCTGAGATAAAGACCCTAAGAAGGGTACGTGGTTCCTACCTGAGACAGAGCTAGAACGTAGAGATGACCTCCTCCATTCGGAGAGTTGAGAAGATCTCTAGATGATTATCCAGTGGGAAAGGCAATCTGTTGAGTTAGACGTGCCTGTGGCTAAGCACAAGGTCAACTTGTGAAATCCCAAAGTGTTGGGTGCATCATTATGTGAACAGAAATGAAGATGATGTATTAGCCTCCTCTGAGCAGTAGAGTTGACGAGAAAACTCCAGATGATTCTCATGTGTGAGGCAGTGGGAAAGAAGATCTATAGAGTGGACGTGCCTGTGGACGAGCACAAGTGAACATGTGAAGATCTGGTTCTTCTGTGTAATGCAGTGAGCCAGAGATATGACATCCCTATGGATGTGCCCCTAGTGGATGAGCACTAGTAGGTGTATCAGATCCCTTGCTATGTTGTTCAAGAGTCAGACCTGCCTGTAACCCTAATTGTAATGTAAAGGGTACAGATCAACCCCACCTTAAAGTATTTAATAATAAATGTAAAACATAATTAATATGGTTAATATTAATTATAATATAATAATAATTATTATTATAATGTGACTTACAGAGGTCGGCGTTGTTGAGCCAAATAGACACTTTTGTTGACAGGTTTAGGTTAGTATAAGTAAAGGTAAAATCCCCATTGTGGAAACACATCCTTCATGTGAGTTTGGAAATTTCAGCCAGTACATTTACTTGGGAAAAGTGCGCACCTCTCTTGGGCGCTAGTCTTCTAGGGTTTGAGCACCCTCTTGTGTGCTAGGTCTTTCTTGATGGTGAAAGTCTTTCTCTTGAAGAATATCGCAAAGGATTTCGCTGGGTTTTCTTCCCTTGTTGAGAAGGGTTTCCCAGGATACTTCTTGTGTTCTTGTGCATGGTGTTTCTTCTTGTGATCTTGGTTGTTGCAACATTATTGTCTATGGTTAAGTTAAATGCTAAAATGGAATGAAATTCATGCTTAACCTAGCTTATTGAAAAATCAACAGGAACCACTCCCAACTAAAGTTGGCTGCTCTATCACTCATATCACACAAGTGAACCTCCAAGTAGATAATCACATCACATGACAACTACTTCCCAAAGCAAGGCATCTCACCAAGCGCCAACAAGCATGACATCACATCAAGCTCCAAGTCCTCCAAGCAAAGTATCTCATCGTGCTCAAGGTCTTCAAACTAGTGCTCTTGTCTTCCTTAGGGTTTCAAACTTCAGCCATCTTACATTAGACAAGCACATGGCTTACAAGACAACTCTAGCGCTAGCCTTAAATTCAACATGTCCATCCTAGGATGAGACCTCAAACCCTAGGACTTCAACTCTTGCATCAACACAAGCACCAAGACCTCCATGGAACATTAAGAGTACGATAAACAAATCTTCTTCCAAGCAAGGTATCACACCAAGCTCAAGACTCATCAAGCTAGGCTTTCCATGATCTTTCCCTAGCCTCCATACATCACACAAGAACAAGGTTGCAATATCACCCAAGGCATTAACTCGTTTCTTCATGTCTTCTCTAGGGTTGGAACCCTAGCCCTACCTCCTCTTGCTTCACAACAATAGCCACGGCTTCTTTAAGACGAACCATCCATTCCTCTAGCATTATATGTTCTTCTCTAGGGTTTACTTGCATAGCACAAACCCCAACGTCCTCATGCATCTCACAAGAATAATTTCACCAAGAACATTGAAACATTTTTTCTCTTCTTCATGTCTTCTCCTAGGGTTTACATCACAAACCCTAAGTCTTTCTCCCTACAAGACTTCTCCAAGACAATTACAAGGATAGAATCAAGAGTATAATGATAGTGTATGATAAAAAAGGATCTCTCCTCCATTGATATAGATTAGGTGAGGGAGGCCAACATAAAACATGCACTTAGGTCCATAAAAGTAACCAACAATGCAACTCCACATGGAATGTTACACAATACAAGGATGAAAAGTGTCATACTAAAGCCTTACAAAGCCCCATAGTGGTGCAACCTCCAAGCATTATCCTTCTTGGGCTCAATGTCCCTCCTCCAAAATGGTGCGCTCTCCAACAACTTGTTAGCCCAATGCTCCCTCTTCCATGGCGGTTAGTTGTCCAAGTGTCCTCATGCAAGGCGTTCCTCTCATTTTGTGCCCAATGCTTCTCCTTTACATATGTGTCCAAGTCCACAACCGACCTCCAAGAAGTATGCTCCTCAACCCAAGTGTCCTCAAGTCAACTATCCAACCTCTAAGGTGTATATCACATGATCCCAAGCTCTTAAGGTTAAAGGCCCTCCTCCAAGTGCCTAACGCTCCTCCTCATAGGTAGGCACTAGTCCTAATCAAGCAACCGACTCCCCACATTGTGTGCATCAAATGGATTATGTTAGCTTTTAGGTTACTCCAAAAGTGTTTACACAATGTTTGGGGTGCTTCATGAGATTTGGGGTGCATGGTGTATGTTTAGCCCCTACCGTTAGTTTTGTAGCTCGGTAGGTGTCTCAGCATGGCCCTAAGTGTCCCAAGCATATTGATGGACACATTAACATACCCAAATTAGTCTATTTGTCTTTTGCCTTGCATATGAGATGTGGGGCTAGCACCATGCATGCAATGAAGGGGGTTGGATGAGTCACATTCCAGCTAGAGTCAAGTGGTTCTCTGGAGGTGGCTGAGGTGTTGTTTGTTCCATAGTTGAACGTTAATTTACTCTCAGTATCAGCTCTAGAGGATATGGGGTATGCAGTTATGTTCGAAAATGGACAAGTACTCGTACGTTTAGAGGGAGCGACCTTGGATGCAGCAGTGAGGCTTGGCGTCGGGGAGGGTATGATGTACAAGGTGTTCGGACAGCCTCTAGTAGGATCCAAGGAGATCTTGGATCAGAGATCAGTGTCAGAGACTATCAGTTGGTATGACATGACACTGATGGATGAGTAGAGCAAAATATCAGATCAGAGCGCAGCAATGGTAGCAGGAGTGTCTTCCAGTTCAGAGGGAGCAGCTACAGCTAATTCGATGGGGTCAAAGATTGGTCCAGGTGGAGACACCTCCCTCGCTAAGAGAGAGTGTTAGTTTTGTAGCTCGGTAGGTGTCTCAGCATGGGCCTAAGAGTCCTAGGCATGTTGATGGACACATTAACATACCCAGATCAACCTATTTGTCTTTTGCCTAAGTCTAACCTAGGAAATTCAGTCAATTTTTGTTTTGAGTGGATTGATAGCTTAGTGCTTCGAGGGGTCCAAGCCAAGTGGGTCGCACCTCCTTGGAGCTTTAGAGGATGAACTTGGCACACAATTCAAGGCAAAAAGGTGGTTGTTAGGAAGATAAATGAAGGGGTTGAGGGCGAGGGGCATGTTATCCCCTAGCCTAGGGATAACTAAGGATATTATGTTTAGAGGCCCACAGGTCCTAGACATGGACTACCAAGAGCCATATTGACTTGAGCCTGACCCTAGAGGGCCCATCTTTCTTCTTTAGCACCTCCACCTTGTCAGCAGTAGCAACATCCATCCCATCAACCTAGACCTTCAGCAGTAGTGGGTCTTGCTCGATGAGGTAATGAGTCTGGGTATCATGGTATGTGTCACTCTGATTCTCAAAACATTTGAATATGTGCATTTAATTCTTCTTACTTCTAATGTGTGCTTGGACCTTATGCCTTTCCACCTATCCACACCTAGGGGGAATGACAGGATGCCCTAGTAAGTTGGTTCCCATAGGGTTTGAGTTGCCACTGGTTGGTTTCATGAAAGGTCGTCGTTCGTTCCCACCATACTTACCACTTTTCATCTTTTTCCCTCTCATCCATCCCATAGATTGGTTCGGGCATTGGGTTTGTCACGCTAGAAAAGGGTTGTACCTTACCTTGTGGGAAGAAGGGGCTAAAGGCCCAGAGGGTAAAAGTAGCTGGCAAAAGATAAAAGCCAAAAGAACAAAACCTTCAAATGCTTCGCCCAGGGATCCCCGAGAAAGCAATAAAAGGATTCTCATCAAGAAACAGAGGGACCCATAAAATAATAAAATCAAGACCTAGTTGGAGGATAGGGGGTCTCATCACAAGCCAGCCTATTAGGTCCATGGGCATGTAGCGGTATGACATTACCATTCAGTTGGTCACCACACCAGGGTAGTGGCTCTTGGTGGCATAGCCAAGAGAAAGGGGGTCTTATCATGAGCCAGCCTTCTCATCTCCGTGAAATGCTTGTGGGTAACATTGTCACCATTGGTCACCATGCCAGGGCAGTGTCCCCTAACTAGTCTCTTGAAAGAAAAACCAATAAGATAAAAAAGATAAAAGGCATTGAATGGGCTTGGAAACATTTTCATCCATGACAAGGTGCAGCTCACCCTCCTCAGAGGCACCCACAGGTAAGCCATACATTCCCCTGTCATCACTGCACCCATTGCTCAGATATCCCTTACCACCTCATCCACTTACATGGCATGGATTTGTCTTCATCTGGAAACATCCCACGTCCAGTGAGAATTAGCCCAATAGGACATCCTAACGTCCCATCCAAACCTAGCTTGTAGAATAGCATAACGTCTTTAAGCACTTTTCTGGGAAAAGGGGGTTTTATGCACATGTTTAAATAACTTGATTATCGAATGTGATTGACATTGCTATGATCCCTGTGACTTATGAGCCCATGGAGGGCATACTTGTTGTTGCAGGGCCACACCTGACAGACAGGTACACATGGGGAGATGATTAGCTCGGACCTCCATTGGGCTAAAAGCCCACCAGATGGATGCTAAGACCCCAGCCATGGGCAGAGACAGATCAGAGGTTTGCACCAGAGAGAGAGGAGGAAGTTCCACCAAAGACAGCCTGGCAAGCCTGGACCCAGGGGGGTCTTGCCCTTCTCACTATGATGTAGGCCTTGAAAGGCCCATGACATCACCCATGTGACCCTTGACGTCACCCAACGTTTTGGACATTTTGGAGGCAGTTGTGTGCCAAGTGGCATGTGTGGTTTGATCCAGAGGCCTTGGGAGGCCTAACGTTTTGCTCCTTGAGGCCAGCGTTGCACTAGAAATGCCTAATGTCACCTTAAAAGGGCATGACGTCACCTTTTCTGCTTGATTTAGGGTTTTAATTTGTCATTTAATGTAAAAACTGGATATTACATGTAACTGGCCATGTCGACCTTTTCGACCTAATTCTGGTCATTGTACCTGTATAAATAAGAGATTTTCCCTCGTATTTTTTCATCATCTTTCACTCACACAAGTGTGAGGTCTAAAATTTGCGCCCTAATTAGGGTTACTTGACTGAAATTTGGTGTGCACTTCTTGAAGGAGGCTTATTTTGGACTATTTTGGCATTTTTCTTGGTGGAAGTGTTCAACTAGAGCATTTGCTAGATGATTCTTGGTGGATGTAAGTAAATTTTCTGCAATTCTTCTTCATTGAATGGTTATAGTTACATTTATCTTGCATTTATACTAAGATTATGAAATTGCTAGCTTAAAACCCTAGACGGCTAAGCACATGTTATTGTCCTTGCCTTAATAGCTTTCACCTACTAGATTATGCTAGAAAACCATTTTTCTTGAAGCTTTTGCTAAGGGCCTTGCCATTGCAACACGCTAGCACATTTTGTTTCATCTAAGCCGTCATCTACTTCATCCTTGAGATAAAGAAGGTGGAAAACTACTAGGGCCTAGGGTTACCTACTTCCTAGTAGGCATTTTCCCCCCTTAGGGTTTGGTGATTGAAGCCTTGGGCTACCAACACTTCAATTATTGACCCTCTTGTCTTTAACTCTCTCATTATCATTTGTTCCTTCAAGATTTGTCGCTGCCTAAAAGGACTCCATTTACCCTAAAAAAGCACTGATCTAAGCCTTGCTATTGAGTGATTGACAAAAACTACTATCAAAACCTATACCTTAAGCTCTCTACTAACCACTCCTAACCTTAGAATAGTCTAATCTACTAACTCAATTGTTGATGTTACAAAGTAAGCTACAGCCATCTATTGCAGCACTAAAAGCAATTGAAAAAGTTGATCAATACACTGCCTTATTTGCTTCTAACAAATGCTAGTACTTTGATATTGATGAGTAATTATTCTTGGTCATTTTGAAGCCATTTTAAGGCATTTATTGTGAAGCTATTGTCTTATAGACATTGCTGCTATAAATTTCTGTTTGCTTCACCATATATCAACTATTGTTTTTATTGATAAAATCCATGGTTTTATGAAGTACTAACAGCAAGTTGTACTTGCAAAAGATATATTTTCTTGTTGCTTTGTTCTGGGAAGGTACATCTTAATTCTTCATTACTTCATTGGTTAAAACCCTGGGACTTTCTGATCAGTGTGACTTGTGAGAGGGGACATTTTCATAGAAACTTTAACCTTTGCCTTCTCAAACCCCCAGGGCACCGGGGACGTCTCCCCTGGGCTATCAACCCTAAATAGAAAGAGGTATCTCGTTGATGTGACAGTGATAGGATAACCTCCTGTTACGCCAATTTGCCTTCCCTAGACCTTATCCTTTGGAATAAGTACAAATTGCGCGATAACAGGGCACACACATTCCTCATTTGTGAGATTGAGCAAGTGAGCTGAAGAGGGCGCTTAGGCAAGAGAAGGAGCAGTTGAGGCAGAGAGCACGAGTTCTGGGCCAAATTTGGGCAACCAATAGAGGTCGTACTTGGGCCATACTAGATAGCAAGAAAAGGTCGAACTCAAGCCACATTCAACAGATTTCAAGAGGCCAATTCCAGGGTGCCTTCAGCGAGGAGGAGGTCGAATCAGGGCAAAATCAGCTTAGCCAGCAAAAGACAAACTGTACAGGCCATACAAGCGTACATGGGTCGTACGTCGATCGTACAACCAGGGTTGTACAAGGCCTGAGGGTGCTGGGTCGTACAACAGATTTGCTAGGATGTTTTTGCTGAGGGAAGGAGGAAACTTCTATAAGAAATTTCTAATTTTCTGCTGCTGTAAATTCTCTTGAATGCCCATAATAGAAGCGCCCCTCTTTGTTGGTTTTCCCCACACTGGGGTTTCTAGGGTATTTCCGGTGTTGTCCATTTTATGTGTTTGGTTTCCTGTTAGCTTTTGTTGTGTTTATTTAGTTAATTAAATTAGCTATAAATTAAATACATAATTTTCAGAAGTTGTAATAGTAGTTAATTAATTTTGGGGCAAGTAAAATTATTGGTATTAATTTTTGTTGTTGAGTTATAAGAAATTAACACCTACATGGTCTGAGATGGATTGGCACATGAGAGATAGCCCTTGATGGATTTGCACAATTGAGATAGTTTGCTCAGTGGATGCTTGAACTCAAATGGTTGTTGCCTTAGAGTTCTTCCCCTGGGCATTGGAGTTCTCTTGACAATTCAGTGGACACCCTTCATTAGGGCCCCATGAAGAATCCACTTGCTTGGAGGGCACCCTACATGGGATGAGGAGCGTTGTACACTTTGGAGGGGGCATCATGCCCTAGTTGGCATGTGGCAGCTTAGATTCATGTTCGAAGGATTGTAGATGGCCCCAACACACCTGTGGCTTCAACAACATTCTTGCAAGGTCAGCTAACCCAGTGGAGTACATTGCTTAGGAGGATCGATGGAGTCTATGGAGGCTTGTGATGGAGGGATGTGGACTTGCCTTGCTTAGCTACATCACCTTGAAACATTATTGTGCACAACATCACCTTAGAGCATGACACATGTACTTTAGAGTGCAACAACTCACTTGTGTTGGCCTACAAGTGCTCATTGTAGGTTGTTTGTAAGGGCTAAGAACCACATTGTATCGTTGGCCTCCCTTACCTCTCATATAAATAGAGGGAAAGAGTCTTTCCACTCATATTTATGTTCACTCACTCACTTGTATTCACACTTGTGATGAGATGTGACCTAGAGAAGATTTCACACTAGCCTCTCTCTCTCTCTCTCTCTCTCTCTCTCTCTCTCTCTTGAGTCACTAGGGTTTCTTGGTCTTCTCAGAGTATCTTGGGGCCTCTTGGAGGTCTAGGGTTAGGTTTTATCCCTTGGAGATTGGAAATTAGGGTTTTGTGATAAAGCCCTAGGATGGAATTGTGAAGAAGAAGAGGAGGAGAGGACATCTTGCCTTGGAGGATGTGTTGGAGTGATTCTTGCATATTGGATCTTCTTGGTTGCTAGGATTTTGTTGATTTTCCATAGCTAGGGTTTGGAGAGCAAAGAGGATTTGTACTAGCCTTGAGAGAAGGCTAAGGTATGTACATATGTCACCTTGAGCAAATTAATGAAGTTTCCAGTTGTCCAAAACTTGTGCAATTTCCAGTTTTGATTTTCAGCTATATATGTTGCATTGTTATTAACAGCCATATATGTCTCCCTGATTTTGACATAAGTAAAAGGACAATTGTTAAGTGATTTAACATCTAAATGAATATATAAGGGGCTGATTTTACTGCTATCATGCTGCTGTTATTACTGTGGTAGAAGAGTATTTTCAGATCTGATTATTAGTTGATAAGTTGCCTCCACAAAGCTGGAAGAATTCTCCTGTCATGATAGAACATCATACCTACTTTGAAATAGTCATTATCACAACTACAAGTCTATACACCTAATCATCCAAGCAATCACTACTCACAAAGGTGTCTCTCTCTCCAAGCAATCAACCAAGTACTTTGCCACTTGGCCTCTATCCTTTTACTTAAGTTTTTAACATTACCGTTAATTGTTTCAGGATGTTTGAGAGTGGTTCCAACCTCATCAAACTTTTGATGAAGAAAATAGAATTTCAGATCCCATTCATAATTCAACAGACTTGACAGTTTTCAGGACTTCAGGATTGGCAGGATTGCAACGTTTCCACTGGATTGGCATTTGATCAAAAGCACCAAGCCCTGTATGTACCTCAATGTTGGCAGTGCTAATTGTTGACCTCCTTTGTCATGACCTTAGGAAAAAATGTACACTTCACTCAAGCAAAATTGCTAATTAGGCATGTTAAATAGTTTTGCATTATTTTAATGCTTGGATTAGGGAGTCTCATCAAAACTGGAGGGTGTTGATTGATATTCTTGGAGGATCGAGTTAGAGGCAGAGCTAGAGCCTAGAGGAGGGGGCAAAGGGTGCTACTGATGCTAAGGATTCCAATATAGGCAATGATTTTGATGATATGTAGTTATTTGTTGTAGCATGTTGTTGTTTTGGACTCTGGAGGCCATTTAGAACCTCTTTGTTTATGTATTTTGGTTCAGATATCGATTGCACTCGATGCCATTTTAGTTGGAGACCATTTAGAGCTTCTTTGTTTATGTATTTTGGTTCAGATATGGATTGCACTCAATGCTATTTTGGTTAGATGAACCCTTACTTGCAAGTTGCTATATATTCACATGGATGTACATGAAAATATTTTTTTAATCAAAATCTGAATATTTTATATATTTTTTGGTCATCTATTTTTTATTTCCGTTTCGAGGAGTCCACTAGCTTGGTGACCGATCCGGTTCTAATAACATTGTTGGACGGTGAACATGTAAGGAGAACAATATCAAAGCAATTTGGTTTACACCATCAAACCAAGCTGCTCATTCTTACCCTCTGCTAGGGTTACCAAAAGAACAATGACCATCTGTGACATTGAAGGAACATAACCCTAGATCATTGCTTCTTGTCTAACTCTAAAATCACATGAGAACAAGAAAGACATCAACAATACCCTGTCAAAAACTCCAGCATCCCTAAAGTCATAATGAAAAGCCAAAAAATTTCGGCACTACATCAAAAGTTGTTTAGAACATCCTGCAAAGATAATCACATCTTCAACAAGACCAAGACAAGTAGATCAAATCTATCAAAAGCACAAGATAAAATATGCATACATCTCAACTAGTTGATCCTAAAATAACAAGCTTATGGTAATAGTACCAACAACCTGGAAAACTGTGAGCATGAGAATCCCTCTCATGCACCTCAAAACCTTCAACAGCTGAAGCAACAACCTCAACTAGGTCACCTCCCTCTTTTTGAGAGAATCCTAAAGAAATAATAACATCAATGTTAACTCCCCCTTCCTAAGAGAATCCAACAACCCTATCACCGATATTCATCACTACTCCCATCAAGTACAAGCTTAGAATCAATCATTGATTCCACCACCCAAATTTTGAACCTATCTCCAAGTTAGGTCTTCCACGACCTTCTTCAATGCCATATGCTCCAAGACAAGAGTACATAAATGAAGAATAAAACATGAAAGATCACTCTCTAAGATCAAGTACAAAATACAAATGCATGCTCCCCCTAGGTAGGTTCCATTCCTAACCAAGCAACCAACTCCCCATATTGTGTGCAACCAACAAATTAGTCATCATGTTGATTAGGTCAAGCATCCACCCAAACTAAGAAATCCATATGTCCATGGAGCATTTCCATGGGACTAGGAGACCTAGCACTCTCCTATCTAGGTGAAAACACTTTTTGAGTAATCCAAAAAGATAACATTAATAACCCCTTAAGATTGACTTAGTGTAACAGCCCCATTTATAATCCCCAAGCTAGCGATGTATATTGTAAATATGATGTATGGCCGAGTGCTGAGATTGGATAGCAAGGAAGGTCTTCACCATGAATGGCATCCTAGCATGGAGGAGGACAATGAAACTTATCCAAGTTGATGGGTTAATCTTTTCCTTAAAATTGTACTTAGGAAAAAGTACATTAAATGGGTTATATTTTAATATTGACTTAATGAGTACTTTTTATAAAGTTAAAGTGAAAAATAATTTAAGTTGTGGTATTTTAATCTTGACCATTGATCTCATAAGGTGTATGAGGATCAATCTTGGCCCTCCATCCTTTTGGAGATAGGGATTCTCACTTGCTCATTGAGTAAAAAGGAGATCAACTAAGGAGGAAGCAATCGTGCTATACATGCAAAGAACCTTGGGATCCATCCCACAAATGTATGGGTAGAGGCAAGGCACATTACATTGAGGTAACTTCCGATAATGAGGATGAAGATTTCGGCCACCTACAAAACATAGAAGCAGAGACCACCGAAAATACAGAAGAGGAAGATGCAGGTCATGGCATGGCAACAGATGAGAAGGCAACATTGGCATCCATCAATGGGGTACCCAAATACAACACTTTCAGGATGAAAGGGGTGTTGCAGGGGCAGAAAGTTTCGGTTCTCATTGATGGGGGTGCTTCTCACAACTTTATTGACGCAGCCCTACTACAAAGAAGACACATACCCACGGTGGAATTTGAAGGATTCAGGGTGGAAGTAGCAGGAGGGCGCACTATGCCCTGTGACAGGTATATTCCGAGGATGAAGCTTACATTGGGCAGACATGATTTAGCACAAGACTTCTATGTGATGGACTTTCCAGACACCAATATCATCCTTGGGGTTCAATGGCCTAGTACGTTGGGGTCAATCACTACCAACTACAAGACCATGGAGATGTCCTTCACCGAGGTAAGTGGGAAGAAGGTAGTTCTCGGGAGCATGTCAGGAAACACACCTAGGGTGGTTACACCAAAGCGCAGGGAGGCCATCTTTAGAAGAGAAGACATTTTTTATGCTATTGAATGTAGAATATCACTACGTGTGGATAAGAAGGGGGAGACTCATTACTCACCAGAGATTCAGAGGATCATCAACAAGCACAACAAGGTTTTTGGACCCATTCCACCAAGAGCACCACCAGATAGGGGGTTTGAGCATATCATAGAGTTGGAAGAGGGGGTGAAACTTGTCATCACCACTCCCTACAGACACCCAAAGAAATACAAAGATGAAATAGAGAAGGCTATCAAAGAACTACTAGACATGGGTCACATTAGATAAGTTCCAGTCCTTTTGCATCTTCAGTGGTACTAGTGATAAAGAAGGATGGGACCATGCGTATGTGCATTGATTACAGGGCATTGAACAAGAAGACAATTAAGAGCAGGTATCCCATTCCGAGGATAGATGAGTTATTGGATGAGCTTCATGGGGTTGTTTACTTCACCAAGATTGACCTACGCTCTGGCTATCATCGGATCAAGATGTCCCCAAAACTACTTTCAAATGTCACTTAGACCACTATGAGTTCTTAGTGATGCCATTTGGATTGACCAATGCACCAGCCACCTTTCAATCTTGCATGAACTATGTCTTCAACAAGCAATTAAGGAAGTACCTCTTAGTATTCTTTGATGACTTGTTGGTTAATAGCAGGACTTGGGAGGAGCATATTCAGCATGTAGAACAGATTATGGCCATTATGGAAGGGCAATCCTTGTATGCAAATGAATCCAAATGTGAATTTGGAATGACAGAGGTCCTCTATTTGGGACGCATCATTGGCAAGAAGGGGGTACAGGTACACCAAGAGAAGATCCAAGCTATACTTGACTGGCCCACACCTAAGACCCTCACAGAATTGAAGGGGTTTCTTGATATTTGTTGTTACTACAGGAGCTTTGTCAAGGGTTTCTCACGGCTTTGTGCACCCTTAACCGATTTGACCAAGAAAGGAGCATTCAAATGGAGTTCAGAGGCACAGTTGACTTTTGACAAAATAAAAAAGGTAATGAGTACGTGCCCAGTCCTAGCTCTACCAGATTTCAGCCAACCCTTCACAGTGGAGTGTGATGCCTCCGGGGAGGGCATTGGAGTAGTGCTTATGCAGAAAAGGCACCCTCTTGTCTATGAGAGCTGAAAACTGAGGGGCCCTGAGCTTCTTTATACCATCTATGACAAAGAGATGTTGGCCATCATGCACGCATTGGCTAAGTTCAGGCAATACTTGGTAGGAGTGAAATTTGTGGTGAGGACAGATCAAAACAGTATTAAGTACTTTTTGGAACAAAAGGACTTAAATGAGAGGCAGCAGAAGTGGGTTAGCAAGATACAGGCTTATGATTTTGACATTGAGTTCGTCAAGGGGAAGAATAATGTAGTGGCAGATGCATTATCCAAGAGGCCATCGATTCATGCTATGACCGATATCTCAGTTGACTGGAAGGCCCACCTCTTGGTGGAATACTCAAAGAACCAATTTGCATGTCAATTAATGGATGGACAAGTACAGGATGACAACTTCAGAATCATGGATGACATCATCTACTACAAGGGCCGAATTTTCTTGGTTCCTGAGTCAGCCTTTAAGGCCAAAGTACTACAAGCTTGCCATGATTCACCTCTGGAAGGGCATCAAGGATTTGTCAAAACATACCAACAGGTAAGGGAAAGGTTTACTTGGAAAGGGTTGAAGGAAGATGTGATGTGCCACATCAAGAAATGCACTACTTGTCAGGTAAACAAGGATGAGCACACACATCCAGCAGGATTATTACAACCTCTACCCATGCCGGAGCACAAATGGGAAAGCATCTCTATGGACTTCATCACAGGATTGCCCAAAGCATAGGGTAAAGATTGTATTTTTGTAGTGGTGGACAGATTAACTAAGTTTGCACACTTCTTCTCCATTGCCACAGACTTCATTGCAGCACGGGTTGCAGATTTGTTCTTCAGGGAGGTTTTTAGACTGCATGGTTTACCCAAGACCATTGTGAGTGACAGGGACAGCCGATTCATGAGCACTTTTTGGCAAGAATTATTTAGGTTGGTTGGTACAGCCTTGACCCCTAGCACCAGTTACCATCCTTAGACTGATGGTCAAACAGAAATAGTCAATAAGTGGGTGAAAGGCTACCTCCGAAATTATATATCAGGGCAGCAAAAAGCATGGGTCAGGTCGCTACATTTAGGAGAGTACTGCTACAACACAACTCATCATATGTCTATTGGTATGACTCCATTCAGAGCCTTGTACAGTTATGACCCACTCTCCTTTGTAGAGATCGTCTTTGGTGATAGCAGGGCTCCTATGGTTCGGGATTGGATTCAGCAGAGTCAGGACATACTCAGATAACTGAAGGATCATCTGCAAAGGGCACAGAATCAGCAAAAGGTCCAGGCAGACAAGCACGGGGTAGAACGTACATTTGAGGTTGGTGATCTGGTCTACTTGAGGCTCCAACCGTACAGACAGGCATCCTTCAAAAGAAGTGGAGCAAAAAAGCTCCAACCCCGATTCTTTGGACCCTGTAGGATCAACAGGAAAGTAGGGGTCGTGGCTTATGAGCTTGATCTTCCACAGGGCAGCAAAATACACAACATTTTCCATGTGTCATGCCTGAAGAGAGCCATAGGCCAACACATCACTCCAATTGAGGTACTTCCACCCTTAGATGAGGAAGGGCAATTGATGTTGATACCAGAGGAGATACTGGAGATTCGGAAGAAGAATCTAAGGAGGAGAAGCATCAAGAAATACTTAGTCAAATGGAAAGACTTACCTATTGAGGATGCTACTTGGGAGAGTGAACATGTATTACAGGATACAGGTTCAGGATTGCTTGGGGGCAAGCAATTTTTAACAGGGGAGACTGTAATGTCCCCCACTTCTTGATGAAGAGGGTTAGAGAGACTCGGTAGTCTAGTCATCCCCACTAGACTATAGTCTCATGCACTATGGGGAGAAGTCAGCTACACTCGACATTATAATATTAAGTTGACTTGGGAAAAGAAAAGTAACTCAATGAAAGAATAGAACACATGAGGGTGAGTTAGGAGTTAACCCTAGGGGTTGACTAACTCAACAAAGAAACAGATTGGAGGTATAAAGGAAAGGCAAGGGCGCACCTCTCACTTACCTTGGATTATTATTGCATTTTTCTTTTGGGCTCTAGAACACAACAGTTTTAAGGGTTTTGAGAATACAAACCCTAGAGGACAACTCGGTGGTGAAAGATCCCACCTCTCTTGTTCCAAGCTTGGTCTCGGGGATGCAATACTCCACCCACACCATTCTACAGCAGCTACAGGTATCATCTTCCAGCCAGGGCAGCAGCAGGGCGTAACTTGGAGGGTTTCCAGTAAAGGGGGCGCACCATATATTGAAGGAAGTTCGATCCAAGAGTTTGAGAAGGATTTTGGATATTCTGGCACTTGGGTTTTCTCTGCAGGGCCTTGATCATCATTTCTAATACATTTTCAGAGAGCTATCCTTAGCATTTGATTTCCTGGAGCATTGGCAAGATTTGGAGGAAAGGAGGGCGCAATAGGAAAGAAGATCTACTCAGTTTGGAGGGGTAAAACTTCATATCTCAGCATAATACTTCACCAAGGAATTCACCTTGCCCCGATCTATCATTCCGGAGAGTTTCAGAGTGTTTGGAGGTCTCCTTCCTCAAGGCCGAATTATTGGGTCTTCGCAGTCTTCAGAAGGGCGCAACTTAGTTTGGGGTTTTAGCATTTGGAGGAGCAGATCTTGATATTTCGGATTGAGACTTCATAAGGGGGTTCTCCTTGCCCCGATCTACTATTCCACAGAGTTTTGTGCCATTTGAGGGCTTCCAACAGCAGGGCCGAAATATTAGACCTTCACAACTATCCAGGAGGGCGTATCTTCAGCCAGGGGCGATTTGGACTTGACCCTGGTTTATCTTGCACTGGTCTTGAGCTTGTATTCAACCTTTGGAGGCTTATATCTTATTATCTTGAGCATTTTGTAGCAGCTCGTATCCCAGCTGGAGGATCTATCTGATGTTATTCCAGATCTCCAGTCTTATTGTATCAGGTTCTCTCATATTGTCTAAATAAAGGTCAAATCTATGTTGTTTGGTTCCATATCTGGTGTTTCTTGTTATCTCTTGTATTTCCACATGTTGCATCTTCAGATCTATGTTCACATGCTTGATAACTAAATCTACAAACCCTAAAACGCAACTCCAAGAAGGAAACCTTCAAACAAGCATACACACAACAGTTAATAGTGAGCAGTTAGTGTTCCCAACGAAAACATTGGCTTGGCAACATTACAGAGTCCCCTCCACAGGACACTACTTCAGAGAGGAGGAAGCCCAAGTGGCTTCAAGATACTTTGAGGGAGGCACAGGGTTCAGTGGGGAATCCCAGGTAGGTTGTGAGGGAGAGTAAACCTCCCGAGAGGTTTTGCAGCTACATCGCGATGGTGAGCAGTATTCGGGAGTCTGAGCCTTCCACTTTTGAGGAGGCTACTGGTAGACAGGTTTGGAGAGATGCAATGATGGAAGAGTACAATACCATCATGAAGAATGATATTTGGGAAGTTGTTCCTAGACCTGAGGGGAAGTCAGTGGTGACTTCCAGGTGGCTCTATAAACTCAAGCATGTTGCAGATGGCAGCATTGAGAAGTACAAAGCTCGCTTTGTAGCTCGGGGGTTCTCACAGGTTGAGGGAGTTGATTATGATGAGACCTTCGCGCCAGTTGCTAGATATACCTCGATCAGGTCAGTGATTTCCATTGTAGCAGAGATGGGTTGGAAGATCCACCAAATGGATGTGAAGACCGCATTTCTGAATGGTCTTATACAGGAGGAGGTGTATATTGAGCAACCATTGGGCTTTGAGGTGCATGGGAGAGATTCTCATGTGTGTAGACAGAAGAAGGCATTGCATGGGCTGAAACAAGCTCCCAGAGCTTGGTATTCGAGGATTGATGCCTATTTGCAACAGTTGGGCTTTGAGAAGAGTAAGGCGGATCCCAACCTATACTTCATTGTGGTTGGAGAGGATCCTCTCATTCTCTTGCTATATGTGGATGATCTTTTCATTACAGGGACAGAGAGACTCATCACTAGCTGCAAGGAGAGCCTTGCTTCAGAGTTTGAGATGACTGATATTGGACTGATGCACTATTTTTGGGGATTGGAGGTTTGGTAGGAGCCTGGACACATCTTCCTGGGACAGGGGAAGTATGTGTGTGATATTCTCAGGAGAGTTCAGATGGAGGATTGTAGGCCCATGACCACTCCCATGATTACCAACTGGAAGAACCTTCATGCTTCTGAGTCACAGTTGGTGGACTCCACTTTATATCGTCAGTTCATCGGGGTTTTGATGTATTTGGTCAATACCAGGCCAGATATTTGTTTTGTTGTCAACACTCTCAGCCCGTTCATGGTGGAGCCTAGGAGAGTGCACTCGATGGCAACAAAACATGAGCTCGGGTATCTTTGTGGCACCGTAGATTATGCTCTGGACTATCAGAGAGGGGTTGGAGTTCATCTGGTTGGCTATACAGATTCAGATTGGGCAGGATGTGTCAGTGGCCGGAAGAGTACTTATGGGTGTTGTTTCGGATTGGGCTCAGCAGTTGTGTCTTGGTTCAGTCGGAAACAAAAGTCAGTGGCTTTGAGTTCTGCAGAGGTTGGGTATATGGTGGCCAGTGATGCCATTTGTGAGGCCCTTTGGTTTCACAAGTTGTTGGTGGGATTGTTTGGTGTGCAATTGAAGCCTACCTTGATTTACTGTGACAATCAGAATTGCATTAAACTCTCGGAGAATCCAATATTTCATGATAGGTCTAAGCATATCGAGATTTGTTATCACTTCATCCGCGACTATGTTCAGAGAGGAGCAGTGGAGCTACAATACATATCTACAGATGAGCAGATTGCAGACATACTCACCAAAGCATTGGGCAAAGGCAAGTTTGTATTTTTCAAGGACAAGCTTGGAGTGGTGAGTAATACTTTACTCGGTAAGAGGGAGTGTTAAAAATAATTAAAAAGTATCTAGGCAAGTGTTTCTCATCACCTAGGCGCCTAAGGGGTGAGAAAGTGCCTAATGTGGACCCTAGTCATTTAATTTGTGAGAGACAAATTAAAAGGTGACTTTTTTGAGACTTAGGGAAAGTGGGTGGATAAAGCAATTTTATTTCCACCGTTGATCTCATCTAACCTCCACCGTTGGATGAGAAGACTCTTCACCTTCCCCCATGAGGTCGACTAGGGTTGGAGGGCGCACCCTTTCTAGGGTTGATTCATCTTTTTGTTGGGCAGCAACAAGCACAGAAATCGAGGAAGGTACAGTAGCTATACAGGGCCGTACTGTACAGATTTTGGGAATCCGTACTCTTGGTTTTTGGGCACAGAAATCGAGGAAGAGGTACAGCAGCTTTGTGGAGGCCATACAGTACGGATTTGACAGTCCATACAGCAGCTAAAGAGTAGTCTGTACAGAAAGGTAGAGAACGCATTCCAAGGCAGCGTGGAACGAATTTCCAGGTGCATTTATTGCACAGGAAGAGGTACAGCAAACACAGAAAAAGGGGCACGATTTTCGAGGAGTTCCGTACAGAATTTAATGCTGTAGCAGCCACACAGTCGCACAGTTTTCAAGAAGCAGTCCGTACAGCATTTAATGCTGGGACAGCCGTACACAGTACGGATTTCTGGTTCAGATTTCGAGGAGCTGCATTCCGGAATTTTCTTAAGGAGATTTGCACAATTTTTTCTGAGATAAGTTTGTAAATTTTTTTGCTGAAGATTAGACTGCTGTAAAAGAATTTTTCTGAAGCTCTGAAATAATAAAAACTCCCTCTCTCACTGGTTTTCCCCTTGTGGGTTTTTCCAGGGTCGCTGTTAGACCAAAAATTACTGTGTTATAATTTTCTGAGTTATATGCTGCTGATATGTTCTTATTTCTGTGTTAAACGATGTTCAGAATCCTCATGTTTCAGTTCTGAAAATTTATTTTATGCTAAGTTTAATTGGCTGTCATAAAACTGGGTTTGGGCATTAAACATTGACTGAAAAATCAGCGAGACTTGAAACTGGGTGGGGTCTGAAATTTTACAGTGGATGCGCTGATGAACGATTATGGCGACATCTAAGATTTTTCTTATTGACAAGGTTCATACACTATATAATTGTATAGTCCTTGCCACCACTCTTGATGATTCACTAAATGAATTGACAATGTCTATTCAATAGTTTTGATGGCACCCTTGTTTGCTTCCTTTCCACACATTGTGTTTGGAAAATTAATTGTGTGATTTGAGCCATTAGTTCGTGGTTCACTCTCTTGGGTTGCTTGCTTTAACCATTATTGTTGTTCCGTAACACTCTTCCTTGTAGGTATCTTCATCAAACACTTTCAATGTCAACATGATTTTGGCATTATCTTTGTAAGATTGTTCCCAAACGTTTGTGCTTATGCTCGTTTAAACTTATGTTTATTTCCTCAATTTCAAATAGGTTTGTGTGAAGGTGTTTGGGAGGTTCTAACTCTGAGGATGTTTGAGACCGTTAAGAACTTGTCAGGATCGGTCAACAATTTACGTGACAATTAATCTTAAAGTTAGTATATTCAATTGGAGTATTGTTGTATCTAAGACATCGTTTCCAAATCTTTCTCATGAGCCAATTTATATACTCTGCCTGAGATGGAGGAAGTCCTAATCAATAAGGGATTGTCATAATGTCACTTCCTTACTAAGATGTTGTCATCTCCAAGATCTTGTCAACGTTCATCTCTGTTTAGGCAGTTAATCCAGTAATTCAATTTATCCAATTGGACCACTAGCGTATTGAAGCCACCTTTCCCAAATCTTTTATCGGGTGAATTTATATACTTAGTGTGGGATGATGGAAGTTGTCATTAAGAAGCAGTTACATAATGTCACTTCCTTACCCCTAAGCTAATCTTAATGGGGGGCGTTAGTGTACTAATGTAGATCCATGTCAATCCCTGATCTATCAAGTGCTAAGAGGGATTAAGAGAATTTAATTTAGTAATGAGATCGTTTCAATCTCCCAATTGGTCGACCTGTCAGTACTTAATAGATGCAAGGTTGCTTAATAGACACAAGGCATGTTGGTTGCACACACTGGGTATGCATTTCTTCCCTCGACAAAAGAGGATGATACAACAATACCCCCGCTTAGTGGCTTCTTGTCTTCAAAAATAAAAATAATAAATTTAGCATTGTTGACATCATAAGTTGATGTCAGCATTACCCCCATTACCATGTCGACCTAATAGTAGGTTGTAGAAGCACACGTCAAAGCAAAATTATCGCTTTATGTCTTATTATCGCTGATATATTAATAATAATAATAATAACAATATATAGTTGGGCTTTATCTTGAAACCTGATAGTTATGGTAAAAGAGGCTGGGGTTGGCTTATTTGAAAAATGGAAGAATTTTCGCATGGTGTAACAGATAATTAACAAGATTTGGAAAGCTAAGACGGCAAAGTCAGTTCTGGAAGAGGTCCATGTGTACTTGAGAGATTTAGGAAGGTATGCTTCAACTTTTTATGGGAGAAAAAAATGGCAACCAGAGGATCCACCTAGCAAAATGGTTGGACATTGCTAAACCAAAGTGCTGGGTGGTAGGGGCCTCAAACACATACATATTTGGGAAATCACTAGCCACAAAAAACCTAAGGAATTTGTTGATGAGGAATAGCTTATGGAAAAAATTGATTGAGCAGAAATATATATCCCCAGATTCTCTGCTAGACTAGATCAGAAACCCCAGGGGAGCATAAAGAATCTGTCAAATCAGTGGAAGGCTTTAGTTTTGGCCTTTCCAATTATTGGGAAAAATTTGGCCTGGCAAGTTGGGAGAGGAAGCCAGATAAGGCTGGGAGATGATTCTATATTGGGGTGTGGGAATGCAGTTTTACTTCCAGATAATGTTCTATAACACTTGCATGGAAAAGGGACTTTTTACTTAAATAAAGTAGAAGATTTGGATTCAACCACTATCCAGTAACAAGGAGGGAAAACAGCACAATCCTTGGATCTAGTAGGGGGCAGGGGATCTTCTAGCATCAAAGCTGAGGAAGTTACCATATAAGACTGAAAGAGGAGTTAAACACATTGGCTTGGGATCCAGATAAGGCTTGTGGAAGCCCTATTCTGCAAGACAAGGATACAAGGCTATGATTGGTGGTGGAGAGTCGAGACCAAGTAGAGATCTGGTGGTGATCTAAGATTTGGAAAATAAAGGCTCCTAAGAAAATAAGGATCTTTTTATGGTTGGCCCTTCAGAACAGAGTTCTGACTTGGGATATGTTACAGAAAAGGGGAAAACAGGGACCAAGTATATGTTATATGTGCAGGTGAGCAGAGGAAAACATTGGATATCTAATGATTCACTGTCCATATACACAACAAATTCGGAAGGATACTAAAAAAATTACAGGAACCTCGAATGTAGGGAACAGCAATTCTGTAGAATGGTCCTTGAAGAATTGGTATAGGAAGAAGAAACTAAAGGCCTTCAGGACATTACATTGTATGGTTCTTTGGGGTATTTGGATAGCAAGCAGTGACAGTTTATTCAATGATAAGCAAAAGGAAACATTCCAAGTCTTCTCACAGATATTTCGTTTATTTCAAGGTTGCAGGTCAGAGGTGAAGGAAATAAATCCTAGGCCAGTTGGGAGCTGATGATAGACAAAACATATGCTTGGGGTTTTTTTGATGGGGCCAAGCAAGGGCCATAGGCATACAGTAGTGCTAGAGGGATACTATACTTTTCAGATAGTTATTTTGTCAAACTCAAAGCAGTTCTTGGTACAGGCATTAAAAATTCAACTGAGCTGATGGCATTGAGATCTCTGTTGAATTCAGCAAATGTGAGAGGAGTTGATCAATCACAGGTTTATGGCAATTCCCTTCTTGTCATCAACTGGATGAAAGGGAATCATCAGATACAAAATGTTTTTCTCAGGCCTCTCATTGACCAGTTAACAGTGATCTCAGGACTGTTTCAAAGTATTTCATATACTCATATCTACACAGAACATAATGGCAAGGCTGATGGACTCTCCAAGGAAGGACAACAGATCAAAGCTGGAATTATGATACTGGAGGAAACTTTTCATGGTCTTCTCTCTGTATCCTCGTAACAAATCTCTTGATGTATAAAGAGAGGGATGCAAATAACAGTGATACTGATCTTTTTTTATGTTGCTGATTACAATATGTTTGTTTTGGGTCTGTATAAAGTCCAGGAAACTGGACAGAACTTCACGAAAGACCAAGAATATTTTTGTCTTAGTTTTCTTTCTTTAATGATTGCTGGAGGCAAAATATTTTGTGAGTGGGTAGAGGTCGTTTTTGGTAGCCCTGAAGGACTGTATGGTCTATATAAAGCGCTATTAGCACCGAAGAAATGTAATCATCAATTCAAATTTCAGGTATGAATCAATATTACGGTCTTTTTCTCTAGAAAAAAAAGATATAGTTCGGGTGTGACCAAAAGGTCACAGTGATATGCTTCTGAGAGCATATGACTGTGCCACAATGTAATGTGCTGTGTGGAGTTAATATTTGATTATTAAATAATCATTATTTAGATCATCCAATCCAATAATTAGAAGATTGGTGACTTGACTTGTTCTACATAAATCCTGTCAGATACAGTGCATTTCCAGTGGTTGATTGAAGACATCTTTTAGAAGTGGGCTGCAAGCACCTTGCTTGGTTTAGAAAACTTTAGATCCTAGTGGAAAAACTCGGCAACGGCAAAAACTCAGCAAGGGTCCTGAAAACATCGCCTCGGAAAAAATCAGCGAAAAAATCGGAAAAACTCAGCAAACATTAAAAAATACATAATTTATTCATTTTTTTTCAAAATTTTAAACATTTGTCAATTTATAAAGCAACAACAACATCATATAAACAGATAGGCACATAAATATGGAGAAAGAACCGATATATATTATATAGTGGATGCCAAACAAAAACTGATACATCAAAGTCATTACTGAAAGTCTGAAATCAATACAAAATGACATCAATGATCACATATATAAATGTATATGTCCCAAAACTAGCAACTAGCTATATGGTATCAAATTATCAATGCCCTCTCCCCCTTTTATCAATGTTCCAAATTATCAAATTACCAAATTATCAATGTCCCAAATTATCAAATTACCAAATTATCAATGTTCCAAGATCCAACCGGTTGAAGTTTGAACCTTGCTCCTCCACAAAAATCTTCAAAGTTTGTGGATGAATCCACTACGCTGCCTTTGCACACCTCAAAAATGCTTGATGGCCTCCACAAACTTCTTCCCTTGCTGCTCCACACAAAAAAAAAAAACAAATCGGGCTCTTTATCTGCAGCCTGGGCGACTGTGGCGCTTTTTTCCGATTTTTCCCGATTTTTGCCTCTTTTTTCCTGATTTTTTCCAAAAAAAACTCTTTTTTCTCTGACCAAAAAATCGCGATTTAAAAAAAAAAAAAATCAGCAAGCCCAAAAAATTGCACTTTTTTCCAATTTTTGCCGATTAATCAGCGATTTCTTCTACTAGGGTTTAGATATTTTGTTTTTGTTTTGAAACAAGCAAATCTATGTAATACGACTATTATGGGAGGGTGTTAGATCTGATGGTCATAATTGGACTTAGATGTATATCATAACCAGACTCAGATGTAGATCAAATGTACTTTTGTCATAAAGTCATAGTAAATGACTTAGGTACAGTCTTTTTAAATAAAGTGATGTAATGATTATAGTTGTTAAGTGATTAGGTATTCAAGTGTTACATAATATACTCCTCCCTCTCCTACTATGTATTGAGATGCTGCATCAATCAATAACCAAGCAATTATTCTCTCTCCTGTTTTCCACCGAGTATTTTCTATCTATTTCTTGTGCAACTCTGATAAGTTAAAAGATCGAATAACCACAATAAGTAGGTCAATGGGACTCAAAAGTATATCCAGTGCCAGTACATAATAAGAGTGTGAAAGCAAATCCTATTGCTACTCTATCAAAAACCAAAAAAGAGCCAAGTATATCCTAAAAGAGGTACTAATAAGCACAAAAACAAAACCATGACAAGTATAAAATATTTCAAGATGTGCAAGAACTAGAAGCTAAGGTCGAATGAGGGGAGAGAGAAGAAGGCTCCTCAACCAATTCGTCAATCATAGTGAAGGGGTCAATTCACTATCGGATAATGTTGTCTGGAGAATACTTGGGGCCAAGGGGGCTTGACTGTGTAATCCTGATGTGAACCCTAGATCAAGGAGGTCCATTACTTCTAACATCCAAGGCCAGTGAGAGGAGTCTCTGAATGGAAAATTGGTTCCTCTACTGAACCTAGAGAGTAGTACTCATAGTGGATAGAGTTCAGGTTTGGAACCTCCTAGTATTGATCTGCCTTCCAATCTTGTGGTGTATGTTCTGGGGTCTGGAATGGGAGCTCCTCAAAAGTCTCATGGAAGTTGGTCAACCTGTCGAGAGGTGGTCAAAAGGAAACCCAAGGTCTCACTAATCTAATACTATGGCATGTGCCTCTACTGATTGTCTGTTGCATTGAGTATACAGGACAACAGGGAAGAAAGAGGTGATCCTCTTGATGGACTCTGACCTCCATGCAGTAACTGCAATCTATGTCCGAAAATATCCCTCATGAAAAGAGTTATGCGTCTATAGTCTAGGTAATGAAAAAAATATGGAGAGGGGGCCACCTGAGTCCTTGTAAACATACTGAAACCTCCCTTTGATCTCATAATAGATAGGGCATCTGAAGATGAGATGCTCAAACTCAATATCATGTAAGTGTCAAGTCAAGCACTATGATTTTGTGTGAAGGGTATGATGCTAAATTAAGAGTGAACAAGAGTTGACGCATGATAGACTTAGGCGCTAGTTTTAAAGAACAGATTTGGAAAGTCAATGTATGATGACTTGAACTTAAACCCTAACTATTGTGTTGAGCATGAGATTGAAGATAAATTCAAGGGTTTTCAAATCAGCTTCATGATGCAAAGTATGGAACTTTCAAGGTCTAGATTAATCCCTAACTGATGCACTGCATTTATAGAGAAAATAGGTGTTTTCAGAATTACAAATGTTGATTTTCAACACACTCTCATACCATGTTCAAATACTTACTCTGGCATCTAGGTATCTTGTTATCTAGTGATTTCCTTACTGCAAATCAGATTAGTAGCTCACAAAACAACATACACTGCTGGAATATTCAACTCAAAAAAAGATAGCAGAAGCAACACTGGAAACCAAAAATCTCAACCACAATACACAAAGATATTTTGCCTATCAACTAAGCTTATCATTCAAATAACTTCAAATCTTACAAGGGCTCCCGTACCTGGGATAATGGCCCACGCAGAAATACAAAAAACTATAGACAATACCTGCATACCCTACCAATCTCTTGCATTGTTGTACGACATTGTACTTTCACGCTTCCCGAGATGTACGCAACTTTCCTTAAGCAAACCCGTGTATACGTGCCTATCTCCATTGAGACCTGCGTACACACTCAAAGACTGTACGAAACTTCATATGACGTGACCCTGTTGTTGTGGCTTCAATCAGCTGAAACCCACTTGTGACTGCCTCTCTTTTGTCTTCTCCCTGACCTAATATCTAGATGGAAGTCTTTCTCCACCTATCTAAGATCTCTTTGAATCACAATCCTTTTGATCCAACCAGTCTCTTTGAATCAAGTCCTTCTTTGCTCTCTCAAGTGTAAGCAAAATTCTTTCTTTGCTTCTACGCTCTCGAATGACTCCACAAGACCAAAAGTCCTTTGTTATCTCTATATGAAAAGTATCTTCTCCTTTACCCTAGCCTTGCTTTTATAATCTTGAGTTATGACCTAACCCTAATCTCCAAAGTGATTAACAGCTGAGATTACTTCTCACCTCACTTGAGACCAATGGCTATTATTTAATTCACTAATGTTAATTAAAGGATTTCCATAAAAATACTCAATTCTCTAATAAAAGCACTTTACTTTAATAATTCCTTTAATTAAAGTAAAGTCTCAAGGTAGAAGGCTTTGGACGACTTCCACACGTCTAGACACTTAGACCTATGCAGAAATACATGTCCGATGCTACCAAACACCAACAACAAAAACCAATTCAAATCTGCCATCTTCAAGCGTGATTTATATATGACTTGTCCCTTGATTCATTGGGTGAGAGAGAGAGAGAGAGAGAGAATATTACTGCCTACATGCCATAGTCCTGCTAATAAATTGGTTATAACAAGGGATTTGTCTCCAAATGCTTTCAAAAAAGTGTTTTTTGGTCTTCTCGATTCACACTTCATTTCCAGATTGCATAGGGATTCCCCCTTGAGGTTAGCAAGCACTAACCCAAAGTGTAGAGAAAATCAAGGTCACAATGTACATTCTCTAGTTATCATGGAACCCTTCTAGTGTCAACCGTTAACAAGTTCTATGAAATAGATCCATAAAACTTAAAGTAAATGAGGTGAACTTTTTGAATTTGCTTTAAAGCTGAGATTTCCAAATTTTCCACATGGTATCGAACTGATTTGACTAAGAATCTTGTCTTGGTGAAGAGGGAGTTAGATATTTTAAGTGTCCCATACCTGGGAGAACCGCTTGACCCATGATAGATTTTTGGGCATGAAACTTTGGTGTGCCTAAGAGAAGTTCTTGAACCCTATAAGAGTGATCTACTTGATTTGTTGATGATTTTTCCTTGAAGTGTACATCAGATTTGCAAGGATGACTACTTTTGGTCTTAGAGACTATGGAAGTTTAGAAGGTGTGTCCAATTTTACACCTTGGAAGTACAAGCTACAAATGCTTTTATAAGAGGTTGAGCTTTGGGAGCATGTTGAGAAAGAGATCATTGCGCCTACCAATCTGAAACAATTGGCCCAGCATAACAAAAAGGAGGCCAAGGAAAAGAGAACAATTCTTGATTCAGTGAAGGATCGTTTGATTACTCACAATGCAGAGAAGAAGACTAGCAAGGAGAAGTATGATGCTTTGATTGCATTGTACCAAGGTGGCAACATCTCTAGGAAAATTCTCTTGAGAAATGTTGACCCCAAAATATCACCCTTGAGACTTGGATGGTCAAAGGGCCAATCTATCCTTTCAGGCTGGCATTCAGAGGTTCTTCTTGATAGCACAGGATCATCATTCAGAGGTCTTCCAGGCACAGTGATTCTTGTTTTGGTCAGTTAGAGGATGGTTTCTTACAAGTGTTGAGTTCAGAGCTTGTTTCAGTGATTTCTGAGTTATTACAGGATGAGATCTCAGTTCCAGGTTTGAGTGTGAGAGACTTGCAGCATTATGGGACACTTCTTGCCCATGAGGATATTATTAACCCCTCACATCAGTGATTTGACAGCATATTCTTATTCCTTGTCCAATTCTGTGAGTATAAACTTGATGGTATTTGGACAACTTGCTTTTTTGGTGATGAGGTGGCATAGGGGATGACGTGGCAGGGTGAAGTGGCAACCCATGTGGGGCCCACACGCCTAAATATGGGTCCTTTTCTGCCTAGAATTGGGCCCACTAAGGCGCCCAATACTTGCTAAATGAAAACTGGATAAAGCAAAGCAGTTTCCCAAAGTCATAAAGGTATGTTGCAGGAACCCCCCCCCCTTGGTTTCCTGCCCGAAACCGGTACAAAACTCAAAAACTGGTACGGTACGGCCAGCAAACGTCGTTCGCTGTACCATATGACGTTTCCCGATTTGGAAATGTCGTACGGTACGGCCGGCATTTCGAGCGTCTTTGAGGCGAAATAAGAAAAAAAATGGGGGGCCATGGGGCCCCCAAACAATCAAATTTTTTTTTTTGCATTTTCTATGTTTTTCTTGCATCATTATTGCATGTTTTTATTGCATTTTTTTTGCATCATTATGTTTTTCTTGCAATATAATGTCTTATTTTTAAAAAAACTATATATATATCTATATATATATATATCTATATATATATATCTATATATATATATCTATATATATATATATATATATTTTAATTTTTTTATATACAGCGTTTCCCCGGACGTTTCCATTTTTTGGGGGCCTGTTTCGTACCGTCCCGGTTTCGGAAACTTGGAAACGTTTCCCCGTTTCGTGCAACTTAGTCATAAAGCATCCTAAAAGCAAGTCAAAAGGTCAAATTGGGCGAGTTGTCAACTTTCTGCTTTAGTTTTAGCTTTCTGCTTTAACTTTTAGCTTTCAGCTTTTGTCTTTTTCCTTTACCAGCTTTCCACTTTTCCTGCTTTAGCTTTCCACTTTTTCCCTTTCCTAGCTTTCCACTTTTCCTGCTTTAGCTTTTGGCTTTAGCTTTCCACTTTTTCCTTATGTCTCTTTTCCTTCCATTCTATCACTCATGCACCCTATTTCTCTCCATGAGGTGCGCCCCTCTTACCTTTTTGGCCACAACTTCTCCATACCTAACCAGTTTTGACCCATTCGACCTCCATTCTCCTCCAGATAACCCCCAGATTTGGCCAGATTGCTTGGGAAAGGTGCGTTCAGCCAGTTTTAGCAGGTTTGCATGCAGTGACACATGGCAGATGGACAAATTGACACATGGATGATGGATATTGGACAGCTTTTGGCCCAGTTTGGAAACATCAGGGCAAATTCTTCATGCAGTTAACTATATATGCAGCATGCTTCCACAATTTACAGTTTGATCACTCTATTGCAGGAGCATTACTACTCTCTCATTCTATTCTATCTCTCATTCCAGCTTCAGATTCTCAGATTCTTGGAGATTATTGTAACAGTTCATGGCTTTTCTCTGTAATGGAGCCATTCCTCTGATTTGACATGAATAAAGAGTCTTATGTGTTGATTTTGGCCTAGATTCTTGTTGTTACATTCGATTTCTGATTAATTTGCAGGTTGTTTGAAGCTCATCCTTCATTGGGGGTCAAATTGGCACCATTGAAGTGTTCTTTCCTTGCTGATTTCTTTCTTTCTGCATTCTATTGGTTCGCTCTGCTTAGGGTTTTCCATTAAAATTTATCTAAAATCAAATTTTATGCGAGTTTTGGGTGAGGTTATCTAACCCTCATTCCAAAACCATTTTTTTGCTTGCTGATTTGTGTTTTGCAGGACAGATTTATATCCATCAAGCAGCACGCCCTAGGGTAGCCTCCCTGTGGTTGGCACGCACCAGCCCAAAACAAGAGGTGTGTTATCATTTGTGACCTTAGGATCCACCCCTGAATTAAGCCTAATTTGATTCCCTCGACCTACAATCGACCTAAAGCCTAGGGTGTCAGATTTAGCCTTAACAAGAAACAAACATAGTTTTTAAACTTGGAACCGGACATTAACTCAGTCACCCATCAACTTGGACTCAGATTGACTCGGACCGATCTGATTTCAATGACTCGGTTCACTAAAAAATACATTAAATAATTAAATTCTAATGAAAAAAAATATTTTAAAGCTTTCAAACCAAGATTCCAAACCATTTGAAACAAAATATGCAAAGTTTGCTCATTTGTATACCATGTAAGGGTGTATATATCAAAATGGCACTGAGTGCAATACATATCAGCAACAAAATACATACTCAGTTAAGCTCTAAATGGCCTCTACAGTCCATAAAACATGCAACAACTACAAGCTACTAATATACTACCTTCCTTCAATATAGTTTGCAGATATATTCTTACAACAGATTTTATCAACAGGAGTATGGCTTCAGTGAATTTGTCTCAAATTCTTTGACTTGTCTTTACTTTTTCATTAACACTTCTTGCTTAGGTCTTACTTCCGTTTATGTTTTTCCAGGTCACTTGAACTTCATATTCTTCCTTTTTGTTGACTGACTTTGTGTGTCCCCAAATAAAGTACATGTGAGTTAAGAAATAAGCAAGACATGGTCCATTACTTTTGAAAGTTATGCCATTATGTCCAAAGCCTTAAACAGATAACCTTCTTTCTGAATAAAATAACCCATTATCAGAAGCTGGCTCAGATAAACACAGTAAGTTATTTCCATAGCAGCAGATTATCTGCTTTTTAAGGAACTAACAATGAAATGATAAAAGGAGAGGAGAGATACTGAGACCATTGATATTCTTATGGTGAAAAGGGAAAGGATACATCTTTTCAAGAAAAAGAAGAAAACAATTCTTGAAATACGTTCCTGCTATGTTCTTATGATCCAGTCAATTCCCAATACTGGTAAAATAGGAACATGCAAACATTACACTGGAAGTGAATATTCAACCACAATTGCTGCAAAGTAATACTCACTGCTTCACATAGTTTACAAGCAATGCAACGCTCCTCCCCGGTTGGATAACGACGAAGAGCATGCTCGCCACGAAAACGAGGACTCAGAGGGCCTTTTTCAAAAGGATAGTTTATCTGACAAAGAAAATAATATTCAAATATAGTATCTTGTCATGATAAAAGACTCAATCCATATTCATACAAATTTCAAGAAGCATTATTCATTTCCTTCTCTCAGCTTAAGGTGGTACAGTATTAACTAGCTGAGATTCTGAACAAACCAAACTACAAAAGAATAAATTGAAATGGAAAAAGTGGAATCAATACTAACTGTCACTTTCTTCTCAAAGAAATACTTGAGACCTAGCATCATGCCTCGAATCATTTCAGTTAGGAAGAGAGTATTCATACTTTTGTCAAGAACTGTGAACAGAGAAATGCATTATAAGTAAAACACAACAAAATTAGTCAGTCAGTCATGCTTCAAGACATGGAGAGATGAACATTTTAATACAAGATTCTGTCCATTCTATTATTTTGAAGGAATAGGTGTGCAGAAACAGAAGACACCTGTGCTCCAATCTTTTGCAATGTCATTTGCAAGCTTATCCGTTTCTCTTGTATCATCTGCCAGTGTGCAATAAGAGAAGGAACTGATTACAGATCTCAGAAATTAACAAACAACCTGAGCAGTGATGTGCAAAACCAGAAATCCAAGCAACAAAAAACCATTCATATGCTAATACCAAACAGTAAAGATCCATGTGAACATCTCTTATAGACATTAAGAGAATCTGGTAAATAAAATAGTTAACTCATCCATTGCCAACAAGGCCATCATTCCCTGTTAAGGTTTATGGAGTGTTGAGCCGTCCACCAGGGTTCCATTCTCACAGTCTGGCCCACCTCAATGGAAAATTGTTAAAAAGGGAACAAACCGAGTGCAAGTCCCAGGGGATGGTCCTGGCATCTTAGCCAATGAAAGTCTGTACCAGCTTTTTGGGGCACGTTGCTGGAAGCACTTTCAAAATGCAAGGTTAAGTATACAAGGAAATGAAATGTTAACTGCATCAATAGTAGAAACAGAAAGTACATTTGCTGATATACTTCAGCAAAAATGAGATGGGGAACTTGAGCATCAAGGGTGTAGGAGGATGACAGGTCCAATGGAACTAAGATCAGACCTAGGTTTAACTTGGTCAGAGATGGTTAGGCCTCTAAACATTAAAGGAAAACATGTATCAGGAATAATTATGGCTCTTATGAGTTCTCAAGGACAGTTGATGGAAGATGAGCAGAACGTACAAGAGCTTTTCCAGCAGTACTTCCACAAAATCTTCATCTCCAAAGGTTGTCAGGATAATATGCAATTGGACAAAGAAGCAATCATACAAGTGGTTCCCTCAATAGTCTCTCAATTTCAGAGGTGTCTTCTCTCACACCTTGGACCAAGAAGAGTTGTTAGTAGCTATCTAAAACATGGCATATAACAAATCATGAGGCATTACTGATCTCCCATCTGAATCTTATAAAAGATATGACCTGTAACTGGGGAGGTCTACTCCATCTGAGCCTCAACTGCATTGAGGCTTCTATTAACCCAGGTAGATTTGTCATCAAATTCATCCCCAAGGTTCAAACAGGGAGTTAGATGGAGGATGAAGATCTATAGCATTGCAGGACGAAAGATTTCCAAAACATCTCTGTTTTTTAAATATTTCCGCAAATGGCTGGGGAAAAGCCCCAGCTATTTCCTGGCATGTTAGCTGTTTCACACTTGTTTTTCCATTTTCCATCAGAGACCAAAATATATATTGGAAATCTTTTTTCCCAAGGAAAACCTCAAAGGATCCCCACCTTATCCCCAGAATATCCGGATAGAGGGCGGTTCAACCACCAGTCACAATAGCAGCTGGTAACCCAGCAGAATTCAGCCAGACTAGAACCAGAGACCTCACAGCAAACTCTGCCTTGAAACAGTCTGTTTAAACCAACTGAGCTAACCCAATGGGCTATATATTGGAAATATATAATTAATGAAGGAATAATAGATGATGATCACAACAAACAGCATATTATTTATATTGGTGAAGAGGTGAGGTCACGATGAGCAGTCGGGGCCCTTTATTGATGAGTAATTAAATGGGTGTATAGCCCTTCCCCTTAAAAATGACTTGTCCTCAAAGCAGAGAAAGAAGGATGTTTATTTTCAAATGCCACTTCTTCCCATGAAGCATCTTCTGTTAAATTTTGGCACCCAGCACCCGGCAATTACTTCCTAGTAAACACTTGCTGTAATAAACCGATTAAGCAGATTTTACTGAATAAGGAAGCCATACACATTTGCACAGGTAATTTTCTGGGTAAATACCCCTAGAAAAAACCCCTCAGGGAAAACCAGTACCTTGTTGATTTTATTAAAATAAAATCTAGGCTCCCGTCCTAGGATAATGGCCCACCTGAGGAATAATACAAAACAACAAATAGCCTAGCCTAACACACCTTACAATCTGTCCTTCGATCTTGCTGTCTGCTACTCCTTTGCTGCCCCTTTGCTCCTTTCCTCGGACCCTGCCCCTACCCCTGCCCCTGCCCCTGCACACTTGGATGAAAGTCCTTCTCCACCCAATCAATGATATCTCCTATCTCGTTCGGTGTGTGTCTCCTCCTCTCACTTAGGCTGCCTTCTATAATCTTGAGTTTACCCTAAATCTAAAAAATTATTTATCTTGCCCCCCAGGATCATATAGCTGGACCCCCCGACAAGACCTGAGGACTCCAACAGCGAGCCAATGCCTAGCTCACCCCAATCACCCTCGGCCATCAAACCCGGGAGACCTTGACAACTTCATTCTCAAACCTCTCTCCCGCTCTCTCTCTCTTGATACAAGCATACGGAGCCATATTGCTTCCATACAAGCATCACAAGTTGCAATATATTCTGCTTCTGCAGTGCAGAGTGCAACAGAGTTTTGTTTCCTGCTAGCCCGTGATATCATAGCAGAGCCCAAACTGAAACATATACCAAAAGTACTCTTTTTGTCATCTGCACTCCCTACCCAATCTGAATCAGTAAATCCATGCAATTGTACGTCATTGTTTGAGGCATATCTCAAACCATAACGTCCCACGAAGATATATCAAAATGTGCTTTGCAGCTATCCAATGCTCATGTCTAAGTTCCAGCTAGAACTGGCTCAACGTGTTCACAGCAAAGCAAATGTTCGATCGGGTATTAACCAAATACATCAATGAGCCAATCAACTGTCGGTACAGGGACGAGACTACTGGATTAGAATCAGAGTCTCTCAGCTTCTTCAGATCTCTCACCATGGGAGTTGCCATGGATTTGTAATCCATCATCCCAAACTTCTGAAGGATCTTTACAACATACTTCCCTTGCCCCGGGAAGATTTCACCACGCTTCTGCGATACTTCTAGTCTCAAATAATAATGCATGAGACCAAGATCCTTCATATCAAATTCGGAGGCTAACTCCCTCTTACATTGAATAATGAGAGGCTCTACAACCGTCATAAACAAATCATATCGTAGCAAGATCACAGGTGCATCATTCACAACCTTGTAATAAAGGTTTGGATCAGCATAGCTCTTGGAAAATCCAAGTCTAGTCAAGTAACTGTCAATTTGTGCATACCAAGCTCTTGGAGCTTGCTTGAGTCCATACAAGGCCTTCTTTAATCTGCATACATGGGTTTCTCTGGAGTGTACCTCAAAACCTTGAGGTTGCTCTATGTATATTTCTTCCTCAATTACTCCATTGAGAAAAGCGGTCTTTACATCCATCTGATGTAAACTCCAACCCATGGATGCTACATGAGATATGATGGCTCTAATAGAGGTGTATCTGGCAACGGGAGCAAATGTATCATCATAGTCTTCTCCCTCCAACTAGGAGAACCCTCTAGCCACATAATCTTGCCTTGTATTTATCGATACTCCCATCTACTGCATGTTTTATCTTGTAAACCCATTTTGAAGTGACTACAGGCTTTTGTTTCATGCTAGCCCATGATATCATAGCAGAGCCCAAACTGAAACATATACCATAAGTACTCTTTATGTCATCTGCACTCCCTGCCCAATCTGAATCGGTAAATCCATGCAATTGTATGTCATTGTTTGAGGCATATCTCAAACCATAATTTAGCGTCCCACGAAGATATCTCAAAATGTGCTTTGCAGCTATCCAATGCTCATGTCTAGGTTCCACCTGGAACTGGCTCAACGTGTTCACAGCAACGCAAATGCTCGATCGGGTATTAACCAAATACATCAATGAGCCAATCAATTGTCGGTACAGGGACGAGTCTACTGTATCAGAATCAGAGTCTCTCAGCTTCTTCAGATCTGTCACCATGGGAGTTGCCATGGATTTGTAATCCATCATCCCAAACTTCTGAAGGATCTTTACAACATACTTCCCTTGCCCCGGGAAGATTTCACCACGCTTTTGCCATACTTCTAGTCTCAAATAATAATGCATGAGACCAAGATCCTTCATATCAAATTCAGAGGCTAACTCCCTCTTACATTGAATAATGAGAGGCTCTACACCCGTCAAAAACAAATCATATAGTAGCAAGATCACAGGTGCATCATTCACAACCTTGTAATAAAGGTTTGGATCAGCATAGCTCTTGGAAAATACAAGTCTCGTCAAGTACCTGTCAATTCATGCATACCAAGCTCTTGGAGCTTGCTTGAGTCCATACAAGGCCTTCTTTAATCTGCATACATGGGTTTCTCTCGGGTGTACCTCAAAACCTTGAGGATGCTCTATGTATATTTCTTCCTCAATTACTCCATTGAGAACAGCGGTCTTTACATCCATCTGATGTAAACTCCAACCCATGGATGTTGCAAGAGATATGATGGCTCTAATAGAGGTGTATCTGGCAACTGGAGCAAATGTATCATCATAGTCTTCTCCCTCCTGCTAGGAGAACCCTCTAGCCACGAATCTTGCCTTGTATTTATCGATACTCCCATCTACTGCATGCTTTATCTTGTAAACCCATTTTGCAATGACTACAGACTTTCCTTTAGGTTTAGGCACAATTTCCCATACATCATTTTTCATGATGGGTTGATATCATAGCTTCCTTCCATTATTTCTTCTTGACTGCTTCTTCAAAGGTGGAAGGTTCTTCTTCATCATTGGAATCCATTGAAACTTCTATAGATTTCCTGAAGACAATTTTTTCATCAAAAGTCACATCTCTGTTGATTCCAACTTTCTATTGACCTTGAACATAGATTCTGTAAGCTTTTGATGACTCACTATATTTAATGAATATGCCCTTCTTTCTTGAAGGTTCCAACTTCTTTCTTTTGTCCTTGGAAACATGAATATAGACAGGACAGCCAAAGGTCCTCAAGTGTTCAACACTTGGCTTCTTTTCAGAGAAAGCTTCTTCTGGAGTCATGTTCTTCAATATACGATGAGGACTTCTATTCTGAACATATACGGCTGTCATAGTTGCTTCTCCACATAGAAACATGGATAGATTTTGGTCATTCATCATTGCCTTAACAGATTTTTCAATGGATCGGTTCTTTATTTCTACCACACCATTCTGTTGAGGATTATGTGGGACAATTAGCTCCCTCCTAATCCTGACCTTTCCACTTAGTGAGGAGGTTGACATTAGTCCACACACATCTAAGTGAACGATGTCCAAAACTCATTTTGCTTTACACGCTTCCTTTAGAATTGGTACTTGGTGAGATCACCTGCCTCACCACTTGATGGAGTCATCTGCTCCATGTTTGCAACTGTCACTGTAGCTCCTTCTCAGAGTTATCGCTTGTGACATGCCCAGAACAAGAACAACAAGAGAAAAAGTATTTCCAATAGCATTTTCATAAGAACATATCTATGGTAACAAGGATGGTAGTCATCATAGAATTACCAAGGTGACATGCCCAAGAACAAAAACAAGAAATATCTCCTAGAGGAGATGTTAGTTCATTTTGCAAACAAGTGCAATAAGCATCTATATCAATAGTACTTACATGCAACCAAGTATACCTAGCAGTAATAGAACCTTTCAATGATCGTTGTCACAACTATAGTGTTTACTTGTACTGTAGCAACTATCAAACTTGATATGTGCAAATTGAAACTTAACAATTTGATCAATCAAACCTGGAACCTGGAGCCTCAACTGCTAAGAAGGGTGCACTTGTACTAAATCCAAGATCATTGCTTGGACAAGGTCTCTTGTACATCCCCTACAAACACACTCATGCTTTCCTGAATGATATAACTTGAAAAGCATATACAAGTGCATACCTTTGAAATTTGTAGCAGTTCAGCTTTTCTTTTAATCTGAAACTAGAAACCATCTTGACAAGAAGAGGTTAGAAATTGAATCAAAAAGGTTCAATGATTAGAACAATCTAGAAACCCTGAAATTTCAACTTTGACCACAAAATCGATTTTGACCAAAAGTCAACCTTTGACTTTGACCGATCAACCTTTGACTTTGACCAAAAACTCAAACTTGATGTTTTTGTTGGCTGAGGGCACCAAAGGGTGCACTAGGCTAGGGCGCACTAGAATACCCAAAAATTAGGTCCAACACTTTATTGAAAGTGCCCAAGAATTTAGGTTAGGATTTGGTACAGCTACAAAATCAAAAACCCTAGTTGCAGCTGCAACTGGTGCTAGGACAAGCTTGACAAAGAATTGTCGATCTACCTTCTAGCGGTTAGATTGTTCTGAAGGTAATGTGGGCCCATAACTTATTAAAATATTCGATGTGCTCATTTTACCATTGTCAATATCACTATTGTCACCCAACCATAGGCATGCAGCCACCTTCAAGCACCTTAACCTTTAATATATAGAATGATTCTGGAAAGCAAACTAGAATCAACAGATAAACCCTAGTTGCAGCAGTAGCACGAGATGGAACCAAAAAACACCATCCAACTGCACCAACAACACAAGACAAGGATAGCGCACCTCCTCCAAGGGTAACGCAAAAGAGAGAGAGTCTCCACAATCACAGAACAAGAACAATACTCAACTGCAGCAGTTGCAGTTGCACTTCTTCCCCAAATTTGCACTTCAAGAAATCCACCAATATACTCCAAGATGTCACCAAGAATACCACCAAGAGATACTAGAAGGTAGGGCGCATATCTTAGGCTAGATAGAGCTAGAGAGAGAGACCAAGAATCACCCCAAAAGATACACCTTCCTTTCTTGCAATTGCAGCTCAAAACTTGTGCTATACTTGAGAGAGTGAGTGAAGTGTGTACAAATGAGCTCAAGCGCCTCCTATTTATAGTCCTTGTCACCTGTATAGGTCGACTTCTCTTTCTAGAGGGTAATACTTTAATATTATTTATTTTATTGAGTCAACTAGTCTTCTAGGGTTCTCACGCATCCGTTTAGGATTTCTCTGCCTTCCAAAATATTTTATTCTAGTCAAAGGTTACATATGGAGGTTAATACCTCCCACAGCTACCATAATATCAACACTGATAGGGTCTACCAAATGTGTCACCTACAGGAGCCAAAGACAGAGATGCACCTCATTTTCCGAGGCCCCGTATAATATGAGATCAAAGGACGTTACTACTGCCTCTACGGGGACTCAAGGGGCTCCCTCTCTACTTTCTTACAATATTAAGGTCAAAGATGCCTAGCTATTTTCATCAGAGAGATTTTCAGTCAAAGATCCCAACTCTTGCACGCCCCCCAGGTAGACCGGGAGGATCACCTCATACTTTCATACCCTTCCATCGGAGCAACAAATGACAGTCCGAGTTCCAAAGTACTTCATACCGTAGAGAGGTGAGACCTCGGTTCTCCTCTCAGCCTCCCCCTTGAGAGACCGACCAATATGTTTGAGACTGGTTCGGGTGCAAGACCATACATTCAACCACACCTCCTCATAGTGACTGAGGGTTCAGCTACATACAAATTCAGAGCAAGGCACCCCTTGGTCGTCGGATTGCCTCCCAGCCCCAACGGTGTAGTCATAGATCTATTCAAAGTTTCTTTCCTTCGACCTCAGATGGTAGGAGAACTAAGACTCCTTGCTCCTACACCCCCCAAGGTCATACAGTTGGATCCCAATATGGGTACTCTAGCACTTCGACAACGAGCCAGTGTGACCCCCATCACCCCCCTCACCATTAGTCATCATATCCAGGAGATCTTGACCTCATTGGCTTCATCTTCAGATATCTCCCTTTCTCCTTTTTGGCTAGTATCGAGTTGCCCAACTCCTTCCTTAGACACTCTCACTTTGTATCACCGCACCTATGATACTGTTATATACACTCTATTTTTGGTTTTAGCTAGACCTAGTGCTTAGCCTTGTTGGATATTTACATAGACTGCACTTTCAGTTTTCTTATATCTTTCTCTCATTATATGGGAGCTGCTTTTGCACTCCCACATTGTACTCAGACTGGATGTATCCTTTAGTCTCATTGACCTACTTTTGTGGCCATTTGTTGGACATTAATAAAATTATCTTATCTTATCTTTATCTCCCTGGAAGCTTCTCCATTGAACTCTCTTTGTCAGTTTGAAACAAGGGCTGGTCATCTAGGAACCTTCAACCTTCATTCATCCGAACCCAAATTCTACTGTAACGGGAGTATTTAATTTGTTCCCAGCCCTTGAGCTTCTGCACATCGAATGGCATAACAGACCCTATTCTGCCATTGGAGGGGTGACATGAATCTCTCTTCATTTCATCTCCAATCGAGTGGTCCATTGGTGGGTCAAAGGGACTCCAATTCAGAGATCACAAATATACAATAGATTTAAATCCGTCGAATGTTAAGCAAAATAAAAAGTTCATTTAGAAATTCCCTACAACTCTCAAGATCCCTCATGCTCTTGTGAAGTTATTGTTTGTTTTCAAATGTCTGTCCCACGATCTGTACATATCCCTACTTCAAGCCAGCTTCAGAAACATCAAGAAAACAAATTTTAGAAGTGATTTGTGCTTCCCATTGTCACAGAACAATGTTGTACTTACCTTACCAGTATTTCTTCCGTCTTTGCTCTTCTTCAACAATTTCACACCTGTGTTTCTCTTCACAGCCTCTCTCTGCAGCCAACCATACCATTTCCATAGGACACTCAATACATGGGAGAGAATCTGGCTGTCAAATAGATTCTTATGACAGGATTTTCCCTGTTCACCTCATTGCAAATGGCTAGGGTGGTAAGCACTCACTGTCAATCCACGCAGAGCATCTGCATCAAGGTCTAAAACACTTGACCTCCCATCCATAGCACCCCACCCAATCCCCATTGGGTATCTACTCTGCCTCCTCAACCAATAGAATTTCTCATAGTTGTTGCTTCCCACACAGAAAGCAACTCAATTAGCACTAAACCTTTTCACAATCCCACTCCCAATTGCACAGGGAAACCAACAAGGAATCGTTTGTTTCTTCTCCCACGAACAACCAGCCTCTTCATAGCACACGACACCTGCATTTCTGCTCAAGTTCTTCAATGTGCCCATGAATGCCCATGAATTTGACGCTCTTCAACACCTCCACGCAAGTTGTTCACGATGTCTCCAATGACATTCACAGGGAACATATTGTATCAGCCACTGAAACTGCTTTCCACCTTTTTACATATAATTTGACTTTTGATCTTTCACCTTCTATGACTTTTCATTATGTATAACCTATCACATTCCTGTGTGAATAACTTGGCCTTGTTTGTTTTCATTGACATATACGAAGTTCACATTTTGAATATTTACAAGTACTTACAAAGCTCCAAATGTGACCATACAACTGACATCCTAATTCTAACAAACTCTAGCATGTTTTCCATTTCTTAATATGCATCTTGATGCTAACAACTTGGTCAAACCTTGTTTTAAGAACTCAGTTGTTCAAGCCCTTCATGAATACCTCATCCAAACCAACACTACTTGTATAAGGTTCTACCAGGACATACCAGTTTGGTTGGCCATGGTGTTACATTATGCCACTCAATCTAGTTCTAAGAGTCCTAACCATATGTACTTTACCAACATGATGGGAAGATAATCTTTCAATTTCTGGCATCTCTTAATCCTCTTTGCTGTCAGAGGGAGATAAACAACTACATGTTTGTTCATTATCAAATTGTTTCATCCGTGAATTAAAAGAAAATATCAATTAGTCTACCATTCATTACCATGCTTGTACATTACAACTTAAGCACTATTTCTGGTTAGAATTTGAAGAAGAAATCTAAATATACTTTTCCTCACCTACCTTTTGAGGAGCAAGTATTATGCCCTTTACTAGTTATAGATAATCCATTGGCTTGAATTAAATCACAAAATTTAAATTAAAAATAACATGATTGAACAAATAACACAAACCTCCTCTAACTGTAATGATAGAACGTGTAAAACTGGTCGGTCGACATCGTTGCACATCTGATGATACCCATTTGGGTGCTACCTGTGAGAAAACCTTGAATACATCAAAATGCAACAAAAAAAACAACATGAAGCAACAATGATTTTTCTAGATAAGTTATAGCATCTAAAACTATAACAATGTAAGCAAATAAAGAAATAAGCTATACTCTCATATTGTATATCATAAAGCAATCTAATCATCAAAATAAACAATCCAAAATTGTTGGACAAACAAAGAAAGGAATATCAAATAAAAAAGGCCAAAAACATAGCACACTTTACAGACGATTATTGGACAAGATGAATGATCCAAAAAGGATCGTTAACAAGACCGGCATCGAAAAAAAAAATTCGCTATGTATTACAGGGGTTTCGAAATATGCTAAAATATTAAAGGAATGGATTACAGTTTGTTTGAAGGTAGAAATGCAGAAGGCTATAATTCAGATAAGTGTTTAAAAGCTTGTAGACAAGACAATTGTCAAAAAAGGATTGGCCAACAAGGCAGCTGACCAACAAGGTGGATTACCAACAAGAAAGTGCATCGACAAAGGCATGACCGGCAGAGGCATTGACAACAAACAGGTGATTGTCAAGCCAGTCATTAAGTTAATAACGATTTGTCAACAATCAGAACCCCATTCATTGTAACAATAAGCTAATCATGGACAGACACAACTGATGAGAATTTGCAGCAGTGATTGAGCAGTTGAACTGCCAGAGGAAGACCAAAAAGCCGTAATCAAATCTTGAGAAGGCCTGTTAAAAAGGCAAACTAAAGGAAGAAGATGGGGGATTCTAATAACGCGAACATGGGAATACAAAACCAAGGACTGTTCCAAACTGAAGGAAGAAGAGGTTAAGAAGACCAAAGTCTACCTACAGCTGAGCTACGCTGTTCAGAGCCTAACTGGGAAAATGAATTCCTAAAGGAGAGTGTGTACTAGGGCACCAAAGGAGATTCAAGATAAGGGCAACAGAGTACAAGTAGAAATACACAAAATCTGTGAGTGTACCACACTTAAATGTAACTCCATTAGAGTGCATAATATACACGGCAATTCTTGAATGTTACAGTTTTCTGACAATGTGTTCTCCACGGTAAATCTCGTGTCAAATGGTGTTACTGATTGTTATGTTGCTTAATTTTTATTCCATAATGTTCAGATTCAATTATAGACTATTAACAGTAAGAATGGCATAGATTATGCATTTTTGAACATAAAAGTGGATACCAACAGTAGTATTTCAATTTCCACCAGTAAATTTCCAAAAAGATCAGTTGTGATGATCCATGCATTAAAAAACCCGTGTCGGACTACAGCTCGTACAGGTACCAGAGTAGGTCCCTTCTCTTTGTGGTTTGTCATGTTTCAGGTTTATGCTAACCCGGTAAAAGAAAGGGAGGAAAGATGGTTTTGTAAAGCCATATGAACCTGAGATAAAGAGCAATGAGCAGAAAGCTCAAGTGAAAGTTTGCCTTGCAACCATGGGAAATGAAAGTGACAATTCCAAAGACCATTTTGCAAAATTGGAGGCATAAGTTGCAGACATCACCAGTACACGAAGCATTGGTAGAAATCCTCATCAAGAAGCAAGGAGATCCCCACCAAGAACAAGAATAAGGGGAGGATAGCAACAAAAACTCCAAGCAAGAAGAGCACTCAAGTGAACCAGTCCCACATACCCTCTTTAAAATGGAACAGCTTGAGTTACACTTCAGCCTGCACAAAGTAAAAGAGGAACAAAGGATTTCCTTTTCCTGTCTTAAGATGTCCAGAGATGCCCTAATGTGGTGGAAGAGTAATGTATATGTCTTCCAATTGGGCAAGACGTTGTTAGTGACTTAATAGCTACTATGGCTCTACACTCGAAAACCCCAGAAACCCTAGAGAGACTCGACTCTAAGAGATGGAAGGAGCTACGGGGGAAAGCCCCCTCCAGATGAAGAGGCCATCGCCTTTCAGGCCATCGTCACAGCCTCTGTCAAGAACTCCAAAGCTCAACCCTCTCATCTTGTGAAAAAACTGGAGGAGATCCCTGAAGTCAAATTACCCCCTACATCTTCCAGGTGCAAAGCTTTGGCATTAGCAGATTGAGGATTGGTAGGGAAGTTCACAGGGATCTGGCCCTCTTCTAAATCTGTGGCACCTTGGATCCAGAAAACCTGGAATCCTCTTATTAAAGAGAATCTGAATCATTTCTTTTGCGGTAGGGGGCTTCTATGCATTTCTCTTTGAGTTCAAGAAGATTAGGGATTTCATTTTATCCAGCGGTCCATACTTTCTACGAACATGAGGCGTGTATTTGAACAAGTGGACACCAAATTTCAATCAAGAGAATGATGTGCCTTCAACTATGCCCATCTAGGTACGGCTTCCACATCTCCCCCTCCATTGTTGGAGTGATAACGCCCTGCATAGCATTGGCAACATGCTCAGAAGACACATAGACAGAGCAGAACCTAAGGAAAATATTTTCTCTTGCGCCAGGATCTACGTCAAAGTCGACTTGGAAAAAGGCATTCCAGAAGCAGTGCTCATCTCCTTAGACAATTGGCAACATATTTAGCAGCTTGACTACAAGTAGTTGCCCTTCAAGTGCAAGTTTTTCCATGAGTATGGACATTTTGCTAAAAATTGCAAAATGTTAGAGAAGCAACAGGCAAGGAATGAGGAGCAACGGAGAGCTGTCACTAGAAAATCGGGTTCTGCTATAAATTTGGGGACTAGACACTCGACATTATCAGGCTCTGGGCTGTCTACATCACTGGGCAAACCCCAAGGGAGTACCGTTGCAAAAGGGTCCTCCTCGAACCCTCACGAAGTGTCCATGATCTCAAAGAATGCAGTCGTAGTGCTAAAGAACAACAATTTTAGAGCTCTTGCGCAAGAAGAGGTCGACCCGTCAACCAAGCCGCACCTCCAAAGGACATAAGAAATGGTAAAGGAAAGAACATCAGGGGAGCCCCTTTTTTGTCCAACCCAAAGGGTATCCACCTAATGAAGAGAGGAGAAAAAGATGGCAGAACCCTAGGGAGCTCTGGACCACGATTTTGAGACCAACCCACAACTAGAAATTGAAATCAACTTCGCGAAGGGCCTAGAAGAAGTGGAAAATTTCAAGGATGCAGAGATAGCCTTTCCTAAAACAAAAGCCAAGGAGTCAAAAAGCAAGGTCTACATGGAAGATAGAGCCTCAGAGGAAAATTTGCCAAGAAGATCAAGGAGGAAAACAGCTTGTACCCTTAGAGAAGAGCAAGCGAACAAGGACATTATGATGGGATCTCAGCAAACTATTGTTAAAATGATGGGAGATCCCAAGCCACAGAAAGCTTCACGAAACAATGTGGCCCCTAAAGGGGGTTCCTCCAGAAATCTGCCCACATAATTATTTGTCTCCTGGAACTATAGGGGTTTAGGCAACGAGCCAAAAGTTGTAGCTGTCAAAGACCTTGTCAAATCAGAGAAGCCTTCGATACTCCTGATCCAGGGGACTAAAATGAAAGCAATTGAAGAAGTCAAAATTGGAAAACATTTTTAGAAGTAATACAATGTGGTTGCAAAAGATTCAAGAGGGGCATCAAGGGGTTTATGCACTCTCTGGAATACTCAAGAGGTATGTTTAGATTTTTCTTTTCAAGCACGGCATTGGATCCTGACTAAATTTAGATCTCGCCAAAATGATAAGATGATAGTGGTCTTCAACATTTACATGTCAGTCAATTAGTTAGAAAAATAAAATTGTTAGAGAACTATAATGAATCTCAGGGACACTGAATTTTCCATGGATTGTATCATCGATGGGGACTTCAATGTCATTTTACATAGTTCGAAAAAAAAGGGGAGGGAGCTTTGACAGGGATCCCTTTCAAGAGAAAATAGAAGAGCTTATAGAGGATTGGGATCTCCTAGATGTTAAGTCCTCAAAAGGGAAGTTTATCTGGACTAATAAACGAACAGGCCCTAGCCATATTGCAGCTCGGCTTGACTGGTTTTTGGTCCATAGTAATTTCCTCATCCAAAATCTAACTCTTAAGTCTAAGATCCTCACTTCCATTTTGTAATGTCCCCAACTAGGGTAGATGGGGAATATATGTTTACTACCCAATTTATCATTCTTATTTGTGTGATTTTATCAAACAATTTGTATTAGTACTGTTGGAAATGCCAAATAGTTGCATATGTTATCAAATTAAGCATGTCTCATACACCCATTACACATAGAATAGAGAAGTTAACCATAGCATCTTTATTATGGATGGAGAAATCAAACCACACAATACAAGAACTCTATTGGTTGTAACAACAACTTCCAAACCCTCCTACACACAAAGCTATAGGTTGCAATGCAGCTGCAGAAACTAATAACAAAGACACAACAAGAAACCTGATGATGATGCCAAATCTCCTCAATCGGTGAGGAATCATTCTTTGTCTATCAGCACTCACCTGTACAGTCTCAGACTACTCCTGCTCACCCTTACTACTATTGTTCGTCGTCGTTCCTGTAGTCTTGTGCCGTCAGGACCTCGCGAGATGATGGTGAGGCGTCTAGTGGGGCCTAGCGGGACAACCAGTGCCCAACCTGTGGGGATGCTTCCTGTTACGCCTGTGCGAAACCCTTTGAGTGTCGATGGATCTAATGAAGGGTTTCCTCCTAAAAATGACCGCAAATTCTCTGTGCAAACTGATAGGCCTCTAAGCTCTCTCTGAGATGGAATCCAGAACCACAATAAACTCAAATGAGGACTCTGGATGTATCCCCCTCTTCATCTAGCTAGGGTGGATATTGCACCATCGAAACTAAACCTGCAATGGAAGGGTTTTGCCCAAAACCCCAACGAAAACGCTGGCTACAAGAGCACTCAATAAGATATCAAAACATAATGCGAAGGGGAAGGGTTGCTCCTCTATTTATCCTTCCTTGGACCTTCAAGATCTTTCCCCCATTTTGACCAAATCAAATCTTCACTTTATTTTTCCCTCCAACTCCACTTAAATATAAATGTTTATTTTGTTTAATCCCACTTTTAGGGTTTGTCAATCTTTTTACCTCGTGACACCAAATAAACCTCCTTGACTCCCTTTTTTCCTTGTTGACTATAGCCCACGGGAGTCGTATAGGCTATTGAGTCGTTCTCCGCCACGATCAATTGGAAGGGGACATTACACATTTTTTTTCTGATCATTAGCCTATTTCCCTTCACCTTCAGTAGGCAGCGACCCAAAAGTTGAAGTTGTCAAAGACCTTGTCAAATCAAAGAAGCCTTCGATACTCCTAATCCAAGAGACTAAAATGAAAGCAATTGAAACAGTCAAAATTGGAAAACATTTTTGGAAGCAATGCCATGTAGTTGCAAAAGATTCGAGGGGCATCAAGGGGTTTATGCACTCTCTCAAATACTCAAGAGGTATGTTTAGATTTTTCTTTTCAAGCACGGCATTGGATCTTGACTAAATTTAGATCTCGCCAAAATCATAAGATGATAGTGGTCTTCAACATTTACATGCCGGTCAATTATAGCTCGGCTTGACCGGTTTCTAGTCCATAGTAATTTCCTCATCCAAAATCTAACTCTTAAATCTAAGATCTTCCCTTCCATTTTTTCTGATCATAAGCCTATTTCCCTTCACCGTCAATAGGTCCCTGACTACGGCCCTTTGCCATTTAGACTTAATCCACTTTGGCTAAACTCTCAGAAGGCGAAGAACATTATTCAAAAAGTGTGGGACACTTGGATACTTGGCACTCTATGATTCATATGGGAGCAAAAACTCAAAATGGTTTTAAAACCTCTAAAAACTTGGGCAAAAGACCCTTACTCATCGCCCTCTATGGAAAAAGAGAATCCGCTTTAAGCTTGAAGATATTCAAATGAAAATGGAAAAGGGAGAGGTTACAACGAGAAGGCAAGAAAAGGAAATCTTATTGCAAACTCAATATCAAAGAGTCACGAGGCAAGAGGAAGAATTATGGCGCCTCAAATCTCGGAACCTTTGGGTCAAGGCTGGAGACAGAAACACAAAAAAAATTCGCAAACAGGCACTGGCTTGTCTATCCAGAAATAATGTGAAGGGAATTTTTTTGGAGGATGGCACCAAAGTCACGGAATTTGAAGCTATTAAAGAGGCAACCAAGCAATAGAAGGAAATCTTATTGCAAACTCAATATCAAAGAGTCGTGATGCAAGAGGAAGAATTATGGCGCCTCAAATCTTGGAACCTTTGGCTCAAGGCTGGAGATAGAAACACAAAAAAAATTCACAAACAGGCACAGGCATGTCTATCCAAAAATAATGTGAAGAAAATTTTTTTGGAGGATGGCACCAAAGTCACGGAATTTGAAGCTACTAAAGAGGCAACCAGGCAGCATTATGCCAACTTGTACACACGGCAAACTGATACAGAACCAGCAAACGTAGATTTGATGCTGGAACACATACCAAAAATTGTCACAAAGGAAGAGAATCTCGTGCTGGTCTGTCCCATTACAGAAGCAGAAATCAAATCTATGATATGGAGTCTAGAGCCAAACAAAGCTCTGAGACCAGATGATTTCTCTATATCCTTTTATAGACATTTATGGGATCTCATCAAATATGATTTTAAAAAAATGTTACAGTATGCTCATAGTTCTTATAAACTAGGTGGCAACAAAAATTCCTCTTTCTTAGCATTGATTCCTAAAGAAGCTAACCCTTCCTCATTTGCTAGGTTCAAGCCCATCTCCTTATGTAATTCTTCGTACAAAATTCTAACCAAGATCACAAGCCCATCTCCTTATGTAATTCTTCGTACAAAATTCTAACCAAGATCACAGTTGTCTGTCTTAAGAAAATTCTGCCTAAAATCATTTCAGCAAATCAAGGTGGTTTTGTGCATGATGAGCAAATTTGAAATTACTGACAACATTGTTCTAGTGAAGGAAGCTATACATTCCAATATGGCAGCTAAAGAAAAGGGAATGATAGTTAAGTTGGGCATGGCAAATGTGTTCAATCGTGTAAGGCATGCCTTTCTTCTCAAGGTTCTGGACATATTTGGCTTTTGTTCGGGATTCATACGATGGATTGCCTCTTGTATAAGCTCTCCTTGGATAGCTTCGCTCATCAATGGCCACCCCACTGATTTTATTCAAAGCAGCAGGGAGCTGAGGCAGGGATGCCCCCTCTCCCCCTTATTATTCATAATCATGGCCAACTCATTAAGCCAAAAATTGGAATATGAAAGCGTCACTGGGAATTTGCCTGGATTCAAATTGTTCGTGGTGTTAAAAGTGTTAATCTTTCACAGTTTGTCAATGACATGTTGGTGGGTGGTGCCTCCATCACCATCACCACAAGATTTAATTAGGTTCTAGATTCTTTTTCCAGATGCATCGGGAGGAGCATTCAACCACAAGAAATGTCAAGCTTTTGGATGGAATACTAGGCCATAGGTAATGCAATCGATATCTAGAGTTTTTCAATTCACCCTTGCTAGGAATTGGACCTCTTTTTGCTATCTTGGGATTCCCATCTCTTTGAAAAACTCAACCTCTCAAGAATGGAACTATATTATTGAGAAAATTCAGCATAAGTTTGTGCAATGGGATTCCCAATGGCTCAATCCTCTTGGCAGGGTTGTCCTCATCAAAGTCTTGTTACTAGCTCTACCCCTATTCCAATGCTCGGCTCTATTGGCTCCTCGCCTAATCAAGAACAAATTTCCATGGATATTCGAAAAATTCTTTGGCAAGAAGGAAGATCCAACAAAAAGAAATACCACCTCATAAATTGGAAAGTGGTCAAGAATCCTAAAAATAGGGGCGAACTGGGAATTAGAGACCCCACAATGATGAAAGTGGCTACAAGAGCAAAATTGTTGTGGAGAACTATTACAAGGAAACTTGCTTGGTGGAAGAAAGCTCTATGGAATAAGTATTTTAAAGGAACTAGGCAAAGGTGCTTAGATTATTCGCTCAAGGAAAGTAAGGTCTCCCCAGTATTCAAGCTTCTCAAGCCAGCCATTCCTGTTATACAAGTAAAACAAACATGGATTCTCGGAAATGTGAAATCTGTTAAAATTTGGGAAGACAACATTCTAGGGAAAGCGAAATTGTCTTCGCGGAAGGACTTGGCCCCATTAAGGAATTGGATGAAGGAGCAAGAGATTCATACCCTGTATGAAATCTCTAATTGAGAAAATGAGTCTGGAAATTTGGTAGGATGGAGATTTGGGCCTCCTCCAGCAAAAATGTTCCCTCTTATTCCTTCCTTAACCCAGGCGTTAACAAGTTGTGCTCCATGGAACAAAGCTAAGAAAGATCAAGTGGATGGGGGGAAGCTAAGTACATGGTGAGAGATGGATATCATTTTTTGTTGGAAGCAACAATTTTGCAATAGTGATCACCAAAGTGGAGGAAAATATGGCATAGCAGCGGACTACCCAAGGTTAATATTTTTTGTTGGACCCTAGCCCAAGGGGAAATTCTTACCACAAACACTCTAAAAAAGAGAGGTATTGCCGGCCCAAATCAATGTGTCTTATGCGCCCAAGAATGAGAAAATGATCCAACATCTCTTCATTCACTGTAGCTACGGTATGGAAGCATGGTCGTATGCTCTAGCAGGCATATCTCATAGAGTTGGATGGCCACAAACCTGTGGTGAAATTTTAACTCAATGGTGTCGTATGTACAAGGGGAGCTTCAAACAAAAAGTAGGTTTCAAACGAGTCTGGGACGCACTGGCAAAAGTATATGTTCTGGAAAATATGGCTTGCACAGAACAATTTAATATTTAAAGATGAGGGACATCATCCTAGACAAACGACGTCCAAGGCAATCTCTCTTCTTACAGAACATATGTAGTCCAGAATCAAAGTTCATGATAAAATTCTAAATGATTGTGAAAGGGACTAGATGATGAAATTTAAGATGGGTCGTAACGCATATTCTAACATAGGGTGTGCAATCCCTCCTCCAAAGTGGATGATCAGGAAAGATATGCATGATTTCAACATGTGGATAGAACAACAACAAGTAAGCATTCTTTTCTTTGACAAGGCCTAAAGGAACAACCCAAGGGTGGCAAGTGCGGGGGCGAATCTACAAGATCCTGGAGGAAATCAAATTGGCTATTGTGCCAAGGGCTTGGGAATGTCTCAAATAACCTCATTAAGGCATATTCTTTGTGAAGAGGTGTGTCTATCGCAAAAGAAGGGATAACCAAGCCAATGGTTCTAGGGAACTCGATGCTAGTGATCTGAGACATGAATGGTAAGTCTGAGCCAAGAAGTAGTGCTTTAAACATACTTACCTCAAGGATTCTCAACACTCTCTCGGGCTTTGAAGTAATATCTTTCCTCCACATCAAACATGAGCTAAATACTAAGGCAGACCATTGGGCTAAGGTAGCATCTTTCCTAAGCCCGGGAACTTTTCTAAAACACGAGGTAAGGGGCTTCATCCCCATACCATAGAGGAATTTAAATGTCACATACCCATCACTTAATGCAATGCAACATTAGGACCCATCAGGGAACAGATGGCAGGTTGGTAGTGTTGCCCACACATTTGAAATGCATGGATCACAACTAGGTTATTCAATGTGAAGTGTACGAGTTACCTTTGAAATGTGGGAAACCATTTTTCATGTCAACCCTCGGCTTCAGTGCTTTCAGTTTGGTGAAGGTTCTCTCTTGGGTTCTAAGGGACTAGTGTGATGCGCTGGGAGGGACGAGAAAAGGTTTCAATGTCTTCACGGGTGGTCAACGACGACTGTGGGTGGGCAATTTAGAAGGCATTCCATTTTCGATGTCAACTTCTTCTTCGGTCCAGGAGAGAAATCCCCGGTCTTCATGTCACCTCTCTCTGTGCAATTCTCTTGTGGCGGTTTTTACGTTACAGTTATGTTTACTCAGAATAGCCTCTATCCTTTTCTTCTTGTCTTTTTTAAATTTGGAATTTGGAATTTTCGTTTGGGGATAACATGATATGGTTCTCCTTTATGTGGTCTGGTGCATAGTTTCTATGGGATAGAAAAGGATAGCTTAGATTGGAACGAAGCCAGGAAAATATTTCGACAGCATGAGGAGATTACTCAAGCAAATAGTAACGCACTTTTGCATATTTCTTTGAAGCTTTCAGACCTAGAGCAGGCTAGTGCCACCAATACTGCAAATATTATGAATCTTCTCTTAGTCCAGAAGTAAAGGAATGATGCATTGGAAGTTGAATGCCAACAACTATGGTCTCTGGTTATCCCGCAGCATTTGCATTCACTCTCTTTGACCTCAAATAATCATGGTTCACTGAATTCGTTGCATGAAGATCAATGTGAAGAAGACACAGTGGGGCAAGGTCTTGTTCCCATGGAAGTTGAAGATATTGTCTCCCCTCATTTTGCAGAGGGGCAGGAAGTTTAGGATAGTGTGTCTCCATGGAAAAGGTTGTTAGAAATAGGGAGAAGAACAGAAAAAATACTTTTCAAAATTTTATGTTAACTAGATCAGCAAGTACACAACAGATCTAAATAAAAATTCTGATTAGAGGTACATAAGAAATACAATAGATCTGAAAACAACAATTTGATCTAAAACAATAAATATTTCTGAGCATGCAAGCTAGTAGATCTGAGTACAACAATTTTAGATCTAAAACAATAGATATTTCTGAGCATGCAAACTTAGTAGATATGAGTACAACAATCATAGATCTAAAGCAATAAATATTTATGAGCATGCAAACTAGTAGATCTGAGCTTTAAATAAGTAATTCAAACTAAAGTAAAATGCAACTGAAACTTACCTCTGAGATTTACCTCTTGAGCAATGAAGAAAGAGCTTGGCACACAAGTGAGTGTAAACCTCTGCGATATGCTCAGATTTAGTTTAGGTTCATAGATCAATCACTTAAGGAATGATCTCTGTCAAGGAGATCATAGGACTATTTTGCCAAAAGAGAAAAGCCCTAAGGAAAAGTGACAAGAACCCCAAACAGTTTGCTTGAATAGCAAACCCTTATCTCAGCCACACACAGGGAGGGATCTGGCTGCTAAAGAAAGTGTGGCAGCAAAGAAGGAGCCTGGAAGAATAGCCACGACCCTTACTAAATCCAGATCTGTACTCAAAGGGGTGGACAGCAGCCTGAAGTAATGAAGACGGATGGAAGAGAAGAACTCACACAGAGAAAAAGGGGCCCGCTGTAATACCACATGGATATCACACTTGGAAAGAGGGTCGATTGCAATACCAAGCAGATCTCACACAAATGAAGGGGTCGGCTGCTAGAACAGACCTGAAACAGAAGATAGGACAGACCTGGAAGTAGAAAGAGCTTCAGCAAGTAACCCTCCAAGAGAAATAGCTCCAAGATAGCACAATACAATAGAGTAAAGGAGGCCGCAAGTCTGAAGAGGATTGTCCAGTTAGGAGGGCCGTAGATCTGAGAAGAAACCAATACTAAGGTAGCCGCAACCTTGAAGAGGATATGAGAGTAAGTGTGTGTAGGAATAGTGAGGTAGGGTTCTAATTTATAGTTTTAGGCTAGGGCCTAGGTTAATAAAATATTAATTAATATAATGACATTATTTAATATAAATATTAAATTAATATGTCACATTAAATATTAATTAATACTTCTAAATTAATCATTACAAAACCCTAAAACAAAATTAGAAACCCCACTCATACCCAAACTCAAAAACCAACGGTGAAGATCAATCAAAGGGTTTTCTTAGTGGCAAAACGTGTCCATATGAATCCCAAGGTGACCAATAACTTTATCATCACTGCATAAGGGGGTACATCACACAATGTGGTCATGCCCATCTTCATAGTCTCTCTGAGGTCCTATGGACCATCCTGGGAGAGAGGAAGAGGATCACAAATCAACACATCTTGGTATTACACCAAGATCTACCTGGTCAAAGCCCAGGTTGCCCCAGAACACATCTAGGGTCTTATCCACCAAGGTACAAGACCAAGGATCGACCCATGCTTTAAGCATGGGTTCCCTGGAACACATCCAGGGGCCCTAGACACATCTAGGGACTTATATCAACCACCAAGGAACACATCCAAGGATAAATCCAAGCACAGGGCAAGGATTCCCTGGAACACATCCAGGGGCCCTAGAACACATCTAGGGTCTTACTGCTTGGTCCTAGACCAAGAACCCCAATCATCCACTGGGGGCCCTCACAAGGGTCTTTTGTCATGGCACTCACTGCTTGGTCTCATATCAAGAAACCCCAAGAGTGTGCTAGGGGCCCTAGTCCACAGCTAGTGTCTTATGTCATCCTCCAGAAGAATGGCTCTTGCAACTGCATTAAATTCAACACTCCCTCTCAGCAAGAGAGGCATTCTCAGCAACATCAAGCTTGTCTCGAAAGTACACAAACTTTGTTAATGACAGTGGCTTGGTCAAAATATTTGTCGTTTGTTCTGCCGTCGGAACATACTGAATACTGAGAATGGTCTTCTGCACCATGTCCCGAACATCGTGATATCTCATCTCAATGTGCTTCGACCTGTCGTGAAACACCGGATTCTCGGAGAGCTTTATACAGCTCTGGTTGTCACAGTGGATGACTGTGGGTTCTAGCTTTGCATTGAACAAGTCTGAAAGTAGCTTCCAGAGCCACACTGTTTCTCTGGTAGCAGCACTTGCAGCAATGTATTATGCTTCTGCAGTGCTCTGGGCTATGGAGCCCCGTTTCCTGTTGGACCAGGAGATCATCATTGAACCCAAACTGAAGCAATATCTGGAAGTGCTCTTTCGATCCACTATACTGCCCATCCAATTTGAATCTGTATATCCATGAAGCATTACACCTCCACTAGAAGTGTATCTGAGACCATAGGTTATAGTCCCCCGAACATATCTCAGAATATGTTTAACAGCAACCATATGTATATGCTTCGGTTCACACATGAACTGGCTAAGAGCATTTACTGCAGAACAAATGTCCGGACTAGTATGAACGAAGTACATCAATGACCCAATGATCTGCCGATATAAGGTGGGGTCTTCTGGATCTGAACCTGTAACCTGATCTTGTAATTTCTTTAGGTTAGAGATCATTGGTGTAGTCATGGATTTACAGTCCATCATGCCAAATCTGCGGAGCACATCAACTGCATATTTGCTCTGTGAGAGAAAGATCTCACCTTGTTTATGCCACACCTCCAAGCCCAATAAATAATGCATAAGCCCCAAGTCTTTCATTTCAAATTATATTGAAAGCTCCCTCGTAGTTTGAGCTATCAAATTTTCCTCTCCAGTGAGGAACAGATCATCCACATATAAGACTAAGATAACCGAATGATTTTGTACAATCTTTATATAAAGATTGGGATCTGCTATGCTCTTGGTGAATCCAAGACTCTATAGAAAGTTGTATATTCTCCCATACCAAGCTCTCGGAGCTTGCTTTAATCCGTACAGGGCTTTCTTGAGTTTACACACATGAGATTCTTTCTCATGGATCACGAAACCTTCAGGCTGTTCGATATACACTTCTTGCTCAACTTCATCGTTAAGAAAAGCAGCCTTAACATCCATCTGGTGAAGTTTCCAACCAAAGACTGCAGCAAGAGAGATAATAATCTTGATGGAAGCATATCTGGCAACTGGAGCAAAGATCTCGTCATAGTCAATTCTTTCTTTCTGAGAGAAACCACGAGCCACAAATCTAGCCTTGTATTTTTCAATACTGCCATCTGTTGCATGCTTTATCTTATAAAGTCTTTTGGAAGTTACCACTGATTTGCCACGAGGTCTTGGAACCACTACCCATACATCATTCTTTAGAATTGAATCATATTCTTCTATCATAGCATATCTTTCCATACTTGATGTTTGGAGGCTTCTTCAAATGTGTAAGGTTTTGAATCAATCACAAGATTCAACTTAGCTATAAAACCGGAGTACTTATCTAGTTTCTTGCTTTCTCTAAAAGTGCCCTTAGGTGTTGAATGTTTTTCTGTTTCCTTTAGAATTTCCCGGCACTAGGCTGGTTTCCTTTTAATAGGATGTTTCTCTAAAGGAAACTCAATAGTATCCCTTGAGGGATCCACTGGAAGTTCTGAGGTCTCCTCTCTTTGCTCATCTGGAAGAGGTGAATCTGAAGATTCAAGAGATGAAGCTTCCTGCTCCCCTAAATCACAAGGAAGTTCTCTGGCACGACAAAAAGTTGCTTCTTCATGAAAAGTCACGTCTATGTTGACCTCGATGAACTTTTGACCTGGGATATAAATTTTGCAAGCCTTTGAGGTTTCACTGTATCCCACAAAAGTTCCTTTCTTTCCGGAGGGCTCTAGCTTAGTCCTCTTTTCTTTTGGAATGTGAACATAGACTGGACTGCCAAAGATTCTCAAGTGATCAACTGAAGGCTTTATACCGGTGAAAACTTCTTCAAGAGTTTTCGCTTCAAGAGTTTTGTGTGGACATCTGTTCTGAATGTAGACTGCAGTACTGGCAGCTTCGGCCCAAAGAGATAAACGTAAGTTCTGGTCATACATCATGGCTCTAGCTACTTCACAGTTAGATCTGTTCTTTCTTTCTGCGACTCCATTCTGTTGGGGATTATACGGCACAGTGAGCTCCCTCTTAATCGCAGAAGCCCAAAAGAGTTCATCATATTTGAAGGAGTCAAATTCTTTACCATTGTCTGTTCTGAAAACTTGGATGTGTCTACCTGTCTGATTTTCAACAAGATTCTTGAAATATTGAAATCCACTGAAAGATTCGTCTTTAGTCTTTAAAAAATAAACCCAAGTTTTACAAGAACAATCATCAATAAAAATGATATAGTAAATACAATCATTCATAGATGGAGAATTCATGGGCCCACAAAGATCAGAATGAATTAGATCTAGAATGCCATTAGATTTTATATGCTATGAGGATAGAGTTTATTTGTATTCTTACCAAGTGCACAGCCTCTACAAACACGATCATGCTCAAAAGAAAATACTGGCATACCTGTCACCATCTTTTGCAAACCCAGAAGTGCGTTGTAGTTGAGATGTCCAACCCTTCTATGCTAGAGCTCGCAAGGATTTATCATCTCGTGAGCTAGTGCTTGAACAACTTGACCTGAGATTTGATAAAGTCCACTCTCACGAGTTCCAATAGTCATAGCAGTGCTCAGATTTCCATTTGAGGGCCACATGAGAGCCTTCCCTTTGGTGAAGGCTATTGAGTATCCTTTGCTTTCTAACACTGCAACTAAGATTAGATTTTTCTTTAAACCAGGAACATAAAGAATTTCATCAATATGAAAGATATTACCTGATTGAAATTAGAAAGAAGCAGATGCAAAACCTTTTATGTCATAAGTACCATCATCACCCAGTTCTACCTTTACATTGAATTTCTTGTCCCGATAGCTTGCAAGATTTTGTTTGAAACCTGTCATGTGTTTGGAAGCATCGTTGTCCATTAACCAAATCTCCTTTGACTTGGTTATAGTCCCAGAAAGAGCTGAGATGAGATAATATTCTGGATGTTGTTCTTGCTCTTTGGTGGCTGCCTTGATTTGTCTTCTTTGAGGTTCTTGTTGAGGCTTAGCCTCTTCAGTAGCAACTGAGGCTTGGAACTTTCCTTTTCTTCTCTGCTAAAAGGGAGGGTTCCTGCAATCTTTTGCATAATGTCCTAGCTTATTACAGTTAAAACATCTTACTTTAGATAAATGAGGATTAAGATGAGATAACTTACCTTGAGGTTTCTTACCTTTGTCTTTATATTGAGGAAACTTCCTCCATTTCTTGGTTTTCGCTGAAAGGGCATGATCTCTTAGAATTGAACGTTCATTTTTGCTTTTGAGTCTTCCTTCTTCTAAGCAGTCATGTCATAATCTGTCAAAGTTAGGTTGGGCTTCTCTTCCATTGACTAAAGCGAGAAAAACTCCTTGTGACTCGGGGAGTCCATGAACTGCATTTTGCACAAGGTCATCATCATTTATAGCAACTCCTATTGCTATAAGCTGATCTCTGGTTTGAGCAATCTTGGAGAAGAAAGCAGCAATTGTTTCATCTTTTCCCATCCTCAAAGTACGTAGTTGTTTCTTCAATATTCTCTCATGAGTCTATGTCTTCTTTTCATAGAGATTTGCTAAAGCATCAAAGCAATCTTTGGCAGTCCTCAGATGATCAATGATGGGCATCATGTTGTCCTTAACAGAATCAAAAATTATTCTTTTAGCCTTGGCTTGTTTCTTCCTGTATGTTGCCCTGGCTGTGTTTGAGGTGGGTTCTTTAATTACCCTAGTAATCAGCGCTTTCAGTTCACTCTCTTCAAGAATGTTGAGTATCCTGCATTTCCAAACATTGAAGTTGGAGGCCCTACAAGTCTGTCTTCAACTTTGACTGAAGAGAAGGCCATGTTGAGTTTTGGATTAGTTTAGTCAATGAAATATTGTTGATCTACAAAACAAACCCTAACAATATGGATCTACGCAGGCTGAAGTCTGCACTTCTTGAGCTCTTTTCACGCCCTAAGCTCTGAAACCATGTTAGAAATAGGGAGAAGAACAAAAAAAATACTTCAAAATTTTCTATTAACTAGATCAGCAAGTACACAACAGATCTAAATAAAAATTCTGATCAGAGGTACATAAGCAATACAATAGATCTGAAAACAACAATTTGATCTAAAACAATAAATATTTCTGAGCATGCAAACTTCTAGATCTGAGTACAACAATTTTAGATCTAAAACAACAGATATTTCTAAGCATGCAAACTAGTAGATCTGAGTACAACAATCATAGATCTAAAACAATAAATATTTCTGAGCATGCAAACTAGCAGATCTGAGCTTTAAACAAGTAATTCAAACTGAAGTAAAATGCAACTGAAACTTACCTCTGAGATTTACCTCTTGAGCAATGAAGAAAGAGCTTGGCACACAAGTGAGTGTAAACCTCTGTGATATGCTCAGATTTAGTTTATGTTCATAGATCAATCACTTAAGGATTGATCTCTGTCAAGGAGATCATAGGACTATTTTGCCAAAAGAGAAAAACCCCAGGGAAAAGTGATAAGAACCCTAAACAGCTTGTTTGAATAGCAAACCCTTATCTCAGCCACACACGGGGAGGGATCTGGCTGCTAAAGAAAGTGTGGCAGCAAAGAAGGAGCCTGGAAGAACAGCCACGGCCCTTACTAAATCCGGATCTGTACTCAAAGGGGTGGACGGCAGCCTGCAGTAATGAAGACGGCTGGAAGAGTAGAACTCACACAAAGAAAAAGGGGTCGGCTGTAATACCACACAAATCTCACACTTGGAAAGAGGGCCAACTGCAATACCAAGCAGATCTCACACAAATGAAGGGGTTGGCTGCTAGAACAGACCTGAAACAGAAGATAGGACAAACCTGGAAGTAGAAAGAACTTCAACAAGTAACCCTCCAAGAGAAATAGCTCCAAGATACCACAATACAATAGAGTAAAGGAGGCCGCAAGTCTGAGGAGGATTGTCCAGTTAGGAGGGCCGCAGATCTAAGAAGAAACCAATATTGAGGTAGCCGCAACCTTGAAGAGGAAATGAGAGTAAGTGTGTGTAGGAATAGTGAGGTAGGGTTCTAATTTATAGTTTTAGGCTAGGGCTTAGGTTAATAAAATATTAATTAATATAATGACATTATTTAATATAAATATTAAATTAATATGTCACATTAAATATTAATTAATATTTCTAAATTAATCATTACAAAACCCTAAAACAAAATTAGAAACCCCACTCATACCCAAACTCAAAAACCAAGGGTGATTAGTGGCAAAACRTGTCCATATGAATCTCAAGGTGACCAATAACTTTATCATCACTGCATAAGGGGGTACATCACACAATGTGGTCATGCCCATCTTCATAGTCTCTCCTAGGTCCTATGGACCATCCTAGGAGAGAGGAAGAGGATCACACATCAACACATCTCGGTATTACACCAAGATCTACCTGGTCAAAGCCCAGGTTGCCCTAGAACACATCTGGGGTCTTATCCACCAAAGTACAAGACCAAGGATCAACCCCTGCTTTAAGCATGGGTTCCCTAGAACACATCCAGGGGCCCTAAACAGCACTCACTGCTTGGTCTCATACCAAGAAACCCCAGGAGTGTGTTGGGGGCCCTAGTCCACAGCTAAGGTCTTATGCCATCCTCCAGGAAAATGGCTCTTACAACTGCATTAAATTCAACAAAGGCTTATATGGAAAAGGCTTTAGATTTTGTTTCAATTGCTCTAGAAATATGCTCAACCCAGGAGTAAAATTTTGTCATTTTGTATGCCATTGTTGTTTGCTTCGGCACGACCCTTTTAAATTAATATAAGTGTATGTTGTGGTTAAAAAAGAAAGACGTTATTAGTGACTAAATGGGACACTTCAAGGAATTCATTGAGTTACAATTTTATAGCATAAGTATAAAAGAGGAACAAGTCGTGAGATGGTAGTATTATCAACAAGAGCAAGGACAAAGTGTCAAAGAATATACATCTGAGCTCCACAAGCAAGCCATATCGTTGGGCATTTGACCAGAAGAACTTGGGATAATAGTGAAGTACCTTGAAGGCCTACACAATCATATCCACGAGTAGTTGTAGCTTTTGAATGTAAAAAGCATAGAGAATGCAAGCAAGAAATCTCTCAATATCAAGTTGGGTATGAAGATGGGGCGGCAAAAGGAAAGAGAAGAGGTCAATAAAGGAAAAGGAAAGAAAATTGCAGCAACGACCTTCAAAAGGGAAAGCTTCCCAATGTTATCAAAACCAAACTAGTCATCGAACCAATCAACACCCCAAAAACCAAAATCGAACCAAAACCAAAAATAAAACCGAACCACAAACTAGTCGACCAAAAGAAACATAAAATATTCAAATTTTGAAATATATATGTATATTCATGTGCATCCATGTGAATCCAAAGCATTATACACAAATATGCAAAGTTTCTCATGTATATAGCAAGGAAGGGTGCATATAACCAAAATCGCACCAAGTGCAATCCATATCTTAACAAAAATACATCAACAAAGAGGCTTTGAATGGCCTCAAGAGTCCAAAAATAAGCATAGTACTAATTGATAACTATAGTCTAGACTCTAAACTCTACAATCTAATCATATGAGAGAATCATCTAAATTCTAATCATCTACATCCTCAACATGACTAAACTCAAAAATGGGATTTCGGCTTGATTCCCCTAGCCCTGAAGGTACCCGTCCAACAATAATGTTTAGATCCTTTGGCTATGGAAGTTGGTCCTAGTCCATCCAAAATAGATCTTCATTGTCAAGTGTTGCTATCTAAGTTTAAAATTTTGATTTTATTGATTTTTTTAAAAGAGTTTAAGTGGTCCCCATCATCGACTATATGGTTCTGTATAGAACCAGTCGATTTGGTACGGAACCAACCATTTCCAATTCATATCCTTCAACCAGACCGGTACAGCCCCAAAACTGGTCGGACCAATTGATTTTGCCAAAACTGGTCTAGTTCTAATAAAATTCCTCCCAACTTTTGAATGTAAAAAGCATACAAAACTATAGTCTAAACTCTAAACTCTATAATCTAATCATATGAGAGAATCATTTGAATTTTAATCATCTACATCCTCAACATGACTAAACTCAAAAATGGGATTTCGGCTTGATTCCCCTGGCCTTGAAGGTACTCGTCCAACAATAATGTTTAGATCCTTTGTGTTGAATTTAAAGCAGCTGCAAGAGCCATTCTCCCTGGAGGATGGCCTAAGACCCTAGTTGTGGACTAGGGCTCCCAGTACACTCCTGGGGTTCTTGGTCTGGGACCAAACAGTCAGCCCCATGGCAAAAGACCCTTGTAAGGGCCCCCAGTAGATAACTAGGGTTCTTGGTCTGGGACCAAGCAGTACAGACCCTTGAGAGGGCCCCTAATATATGACTGGGGTTCTTGGTCTGGGACCAAGTAGTTAAGTCCCTAGATATGTCTAGGGCCCCTGGACGTGTTCCAGGGTACCCATGTCTAAGGCATGGGTTGATCCTTGGTTTTGTACCTTGGTGGATAAGACCCCAATTATGTTATGGGGCAACCTGGTCCTTGATCAGGTAGTTGTTGGTGTGTGACCCTCTTCCTCTCTTCCAAGATGGTCCACAGGACCTAGGAGAGATTTTGAAGGCGAGCATGACCACATGAGGGATGTATCCCATATGCAATGATGATAAAGTTGATTGGTCACCTTGAGAAGTATAAGGACATGTGTAAACCTCTCCTAAACCCACCACCCTTGGTTTTTGAGCTTGAGTTTGTTTGGGGGCTTGTATTTTTGTTTTAGGGGTTAATATAAGAAATATTTAATTAATGTTAATTATAATATATTTAATTAATATTTATATTAATTAAATATGTTATATTTTAATTGTATTTTTTATTACCCTAACCCTTACCTAAATGTATAAATAAGAACCCCTCCCCCTTCACTCTTACTTCACTCATTCCTTCCTCCTAAAAGAAGTGGCGGATTGCTCTATTTGGTCTGCGGCCTCCTTGTGACAGTGTGCGGTGTTAGATTTTTTTTTTTTTTTTTTTTTTAGAGTAAGTTGAAAACAGCAGTCACTTTTTAATTTTCAAAGCAAAACTACTTAGATCTAAAGCACAAACAGCTTATAGAGACAGATCTATAATAGACAATGATAATAGAGGCAGACAAACATAGATTACAAATAAGAGATCTCAGA
>ML788731.1:631054-667653 GCA_009831015.1 Picea engelmannii
TCGGACCAATTACCTCATGGAGCAAGAGTCCTCTCCGATGCAAGCCCAGGCCGGTAGTGATGGAAGCTGCTACTGCTGACAGGACAAGTCTGGCTGAGAAGAAGAAAGATGGGCCCTCCAAGGCCATGCTCAAGTCAATCTCGTTCTCGGTACTCCATGTCTAGGACCATGTGGGCCTCGAGACATGATCTCCTATTTATCCCTAGATATCAGGGATAACAGGGACAAGAAATTCAATGTAAAGGTGGAATTGGGTGATGATGGTACGTATGACATAAAAGGTTATGGATCTGCTTCCTTCCAATTCCAATCAGGTAATATCTTTCATATTGATGAAATTCTTTATGTTCCTGGTTTAAAGAAAAATATAATCTCAGTTGCAATATTAGAAAGCAAAGGTTACTCAATTGCCTTCATCGGAGGGAAGGCCCTCATGTGGTCCTCAAATAAAGATATAAGCACTGCTATGACTATTGGAACTCGGGAGAGTGGACTTTATAAAATTTCAGGTCAGGTTGTTCAAGCTCTAGCTCACGAAACGATAAATCCCTGCGAGCTTCGGCACAGAAGACTTGGACATCTCAACTACAACACACTTCCAGGTTTGCAAAAGATGGTGACAGGTATGCCAGTATTTTCTTTTAAGCATGATAGTGTTTGTAAAGGTTTTGCACTCGGTAAGAATACTAAGAAACACTATCCTCACAGCAATAGAAAATCTAATGGCATTCTAGATCTAATTCATTATGATCTTTGTGGGCCCATGACTGTCCCATCTATGAATGGTTGTATTTACTATATCATTTTTATTGATGATTGTTCTCGTAGAACTTGGATTTATTTCTTAAAGATTAAAGATGAATCTTTCAGCAGATTTCAAGATTTCAAGAATCTTGTTGAAAATCAAACAGGCAGACACATCTGAGTTTTCAAGACAGACAATGGTAAAGAATTTGACTCCTTCAAATACGATGAACTCTATCGAGCTTTTGGAATTAAGAGGGAGCTAACTGTGTCGTACAACCCCCAGCAGAATGGGGTTGTTGAAAGAAAGAATAGAACAATCTGTGAAGCAACTAGGGCCATGATGTATGACCAAAACTTACCTTTATCTCTTTAGGTCGAGGCTGCCAATACTGCAGTCTACATTCAGAATAGATGTCCACACAAAACCCTTGAAGCGAAAACTCCTGAAGAAGTTTTTGGTTGGAAATTTCACCAAATGGACGTTAAGACTGCTTTTCTTAACGGTGAAGTTGAGCAAGAAGTATATATCAAGCAGCCTGAAGGTTTCGTGATACATGATAAAAGATCTCATGTGTGCAAACTCAAGAAAGCCCTGTACAGGTTGAAACAAGCTCCGAGAGTTTGGTATGGTAGAATAGACAGTTTTCTACAAAGTCTTGGATTCACCAAGAGCATAGCAAATCCCAATCTTTATATAAAGATTGTACAGAATCATCCAGTTATCTTAGTCTTATATGTGGATGATCTATTCCTCACTGGAGAGGAAAACCTAATAGCTCAGACTAAGAGGGAGCTTTCTGCAGAGTTTGAAATGAAAGACTTGGGGCTCATGCATTATTTCTTGGGCTTGGAGGTATAGCAGAAACCAGATGAGATCTTTCTCTCACGGAGTAAATATGCAGTTGACATACTCCGCTGATTTGACATGATGGACTGCAAGTCCATGACCACTCCAATGATCTCTAACCTAAAAAAACTACAAGATCAGGTTATAGGTTCAGATCCAGAAGACCCCACCTTATATCGACAAATCATTGGGTCTTTGATGTACCTCGTACATACTAGACCGGACATTTGTTATGCGGTAAATACCCTCAGCCAGTTCATGTGTGAACCAAAGCATATACATATGGTGGTCGTTAAGCATATTCTGAGATATGTTCGAGGAACTATAGCTTATGGTCTCGACTCTCAGATACACTTCCAGTGGAGGTGTAATGCTTCATGGATTAACAGATTCAGATTGGATGGGCAGTACAGTGGATCGGAAGAGCACTTTCAGATATTGCTTCAGTTTGGGTTCAGCAATGATTTCCTGGTCCAGCAGGAAACAGGGCTCCATAGCCCAAAGCACTGCAGAAGCAGAATACATTGTTGCAAGTGTTGCTAGCAGAGAAGCGGTGTGGCTTAGGAAGCTACTTTCAGGCCTATTCATTACAGAGCTAGAACCCACGGTCATTCACAGTGTACGGCCTCCTTGTGACAGTGCTCAGCCTCCTTTGATAGCAGCTCGGCCTCCCTTTGTGACAGGTCAATCTCTTCTTTTGCTGCCAGGTCCTTGCTTGATTTGTTTGATGTTGTGTGGGTGTTGAGGGTGTCTATTCCTCTGCTGAAAGTGTTGTTATTGCTGCCCTCCTTGACTGTTGCCAGCCGGCCCCCTCCTCCTACCAGTGATACCTTCCTTGAAACCTATCGTCCCCTTATTTAGGACAGATCTGGGATCTTGAAGGCCACAGCATCTTAGAGGGGTGGCTGGACCTTCATTACAGGCAGTCGTCCCTCCTCCTTCTGGCAGATTATTTTCTGTGAGGGTTTGTTACTGTGTAGCGTTTTGGGTGTGACGGTTTCATGGTGGTTTGACAGTCCATTACTTCTCTTGACAGAGATCTGACCCTTGAGGCAGATCCATGACACATAAGACTTATCTAAGCATACTTCAATGGCTTATTATCTCTCAGGTGTGCTATGCTCTTCTTCTTCTTACAGAGGTAAGTTACTTACAGTTCAGATCTATAATTTGCTCATGCTCATAATTGTTTATTTAGCCTAGATCTATCTACTGTGCATGTTTAGTTTTATACCTACTGTTTAGATTTGTTCTAGAAACTATTCTACTGTTTAGATAAAAAAATAGAATCGCTTCATGATATAGATCTATCTTCTGCACTTGTTCTGGTTCAGATCTGATTACCTTACTCACTCAGAAATTGTTTATGGTTTGGATCTAACCACTGTTTATGATCAGATCTGAATATTTTGATCACTCAGAAATTGTCTATGGTTCAAATCTATATTGTTGTTCATGTTCAGATTAAATTTTCAGATCTAACTATCTAGCATACTCAGAATTTTTGAAGTAGAGACCTATGTGTTTATGCTGAATTTGTTTACAGAATTTTTTTTGAAAAGTAGATTCCTGTATTCTTTACCTATTTCTAACACTTTGGCTATGGAAGTTGGTCCTAGTCCATCCAAAATAGATCTTCATTGTCAAATGTTGCTAGCTAAGTTTAAAATTTTGATTTTATTGATTTTTTTTAAATGAGTTAAAGTGGTCCCCATCATCGACTGTGTGGTTCTGTATAGAACCGGTCGATTTGGTACGAAACCAACCATTTCCAATTCATATCCTTCAACGAGACCGGTACAGCCCCAAAAATGGTCGGACCAATCGATTTTGCCAAAACTGGTCTAGTTCTAATAACATTCCTCCCAACTTTTGAATGTAAAAAGCATACAAAAAGCAAGCAAGAAAGCTCTCTATACGGAATTGGGTATGAAGATGGGGCAACAAAAGGAAAGAGAAGAGGTCAATAAAGGCAAAGGAAAGAAAATTGTAGCAACGACCTTCTAAAGGGAAAGCTCCCAAGAAACATTGCAACCATTGTGATGTGGATAGACAAGTTAATTTCTGGAGTTACTTCAAAAGTGTTTACACCATGCTTGAGGGTGCCTGATGTGATGTGGGGTGCATGGTGTGCTAGTTACCCTTGGTTGTACCGTGATGGACATACACATTGGAGATAGCTTACTATGGATTGCCATGCCTTGACTTGATGTTTATGTGATGAACTTTCATAGGAGATTAGAAACCTATGTGACATGGTGACTTTCTTCATGAGGAGCACATGGAGGGCATGGTTGCTTACTAAGGAGGAAGACCCATTTTGAGGAGCATTGGGCATCGTGGAGGGCATTGAGCCCTAGATATGATGGGGGCACTTTGTTGCCTACATGGAGTCTTTTATTTGACTTGAGGATGCTTGAGTTGAGGAATGATCACGTAGGTGTGGTGGACCCAGAGGTACACATGGCTTGGGAAGGAATGTTGGAGCATTGGAGGCCTTTGGAGAAGGAGCGTTAGACACATCTCATGGGGCGCTCACCTTGGGACCCTTGCTTGTTGGACATGCATGCCTTGGAGCTTAAGATGTGCCACTTAGAGTTGGGGTGCTTCATATATGGGCCTATCTATTGTTTAGTTAGGTTCCTTGGTGTGAACAAGGTCCACTTTGTTATCATTAGCCTCCCTCGCCTTTCATATAAATAAAGGCAGGAGAGATTTTTTTTCATTTATCATCTTCATAATGCATTCAATCACACACTTGTATTAGAGATGTAAGAGCTACAAAACATTGGTCTCTTTCATTGTACTCTTCTTCATTGTATTTTCTCTCTATCTTAAGCGCTAAGGTTCTTGAGGAGATTCAAGAAGAAGACTAGGGTTAGGGTTTGCCCTAATAAGACAAGGGAAGCTAGGGTTTGGGAGAAACCCTAAAGGAGAAAAAGCACTTGATCTTGTAGTTCTTGTTGGAGAAGAAGACTAGGGTTTTGTGGCATTTGGAAACCCTAGTACCACTTGGAGTGCTTGACATGGAGAAGATAGAGGGGAACTATCTTATACACTTGTGTGATGTAAGTGTAGGTACCAAGGAGGACTTGTCGATGTGTATGCTAGCTTGTTGTGGATCTTTGGTGGAGCAACTAGCTTTTGTTGGGAGTGATTCATAGCTAAGAGTTGGTGGCTAGGGTGTTCTTATGGTTTCCCTCTAAGTTGTACGAAACGATACCCTCCATGTTTCCCCCGCCCCGAAACGAAGCGAAACGCTGGTACGGGTACGGTACAACCGGGAAACGTTGCCGGTCGTAACGTACAGCGTAGGTACGGCCGACGACGTTTCCCGACCATGCTGACCCATATGGCCGACATTTCGGGCGTTCTAAAGCGAAATAAGAAAAAGATAGGGGCCCGTGGAGCCCCCAAACAGTCAATTATATTTTTTTTTTGCCTTTTATCATTATCATTAACAATCAAATTTTTTTTTAATTTTTTATCATTATGTTTTTCTTGCAATATAATGTTTTATTTTTAAAAAAACTATATATATATTACATACGGCGTTTCCCCCGACGTTTCCATTTTTTGGGGACCTGTTTCGTACCGTCCCCGTTTCGGAAACTTAGAAACGTTTCCCCATTTCGTTCAACTTAGGTTTCCCTAGCTAGGGTTTGGAGAGCTTGACTTGTACCAGCCTGTATTAAGCTATTGGTATGTTCATGTACTTCACCTTATCTATATATGTATGAAGTGTTCCAGCTGTCCAAACTGTGTACTTGCAGATCTGATTTTCAGCTTATGTTATCTTGATGACTGAGTAGTTACTAGTGCTGGTTATACAAGCTGATTTGACATAACATTGGGCAAATATTTGTTAAAAGATTTAACAAACATATAGAAGCTAAAGGGACAGTTTTACTGCTGTAATAAATCTGTTGTTATAAGTTATTTTCCAATCTGTTTTATGCTTGGGAAGTGTACCCAAGGGCTGGAAACTTGTTCCATTGAAGTACTCTTTTTCTGTATTTATTTTCTTGGGTTGCCGTGTGAATTGGGTTGAAAAGAAGATGTATATGCTGCTATAATTTATACTTCAGATTCATCCCCCAAGGACTGGAAACTTGCTCCATTGAAGTACTCTTTTTCGGTATTTATTTTCTTGGGGTGTCGTGTGAATTGGGTTGAAAAGAAGATGTATATGGTGCTATAATTTATATTTCATATTCATCCCCGAGGCTGAAAGTTCATAGGAAACAGATCTGGGGAACCTCAAAATTGGGGTGAAAATTCTGAATTTGGATTAAATTTTAAAAGCCATTTCCGAGAAATTTCAACAAGACACACAGATGATAAGATAAGATAATAAGATCATTCTATTAATGTCCAAATAATGACCACAAAGTTGGTCAATGAGACTCAAAAATACAACCAAAGTGAGTAAACAGTGGGAGTGCAAAAGCAACTCCTATCACTAATCTACTAAAAGCATAGAAAGAAGAAATGTTGGAAACTTCATTCAGAATTGTGCCCGAATGGTACAAGTCCAAGCAGAAGAAGGAGAACCCTAAAACAGCAGGGATGGCCATAGAAGGCAGCTCCAATGTAAATGACAACCTAGTCTGCACTGCATTGCAACAACCAAGGGTGAGTGGAGAAAGGAGTGCACTTTTCCAAATCAAGGTTCAAGTGAAGAATGGGAAGGTAAATGCTTTGTTTGATAGCGGTTCTCAAGAAAATTTAGTTTCTGAAGGCTTAGTTAATGAGATTGGTCTTGAGACATATGAACTAGTACAGCCATGTTCATTGGGGTGGGTAAAAGAGAATTTTGCCAAAAGAATGATGTACAAATTTTCCATAGATGCTGATTTTGTTGATGACATAGAAAGCGATGTGGCATTGCTTGATGTATGTGAAGTGATGTTTGGAAGCCCCTATGTGAAGTGATGACATAAAGGGAAAGATAAAGTATCCCTTACTACAGCAAAGCCAACAAAAAGGTTAATCGTAAGCAGCATAAGGTAAGAGACTTTCAAGAAAAATGTGGAAGAGGACATGGGGAGAAAAGTGGAAGCCATTTGCTTCCATCTCCTTCACTAATATGCTGTTGGGGACCAAAAGACTCCCAATTGGGGATGTGTGATCCAAAAAGGATACTAACAAAACCAACATAGAAAAAATCAAATTTGGCTAAGTATGCCAAAGGTTTCAGAATATGCTAAAGGGTTGGAGGAATGGATCACAATTCATTTGCAAATGGAAAGGCAGAAGGCTAGAATTTAGATAAGTGTTAAAAAGCTCATCAACCAGACACTCATCGACAAAGGATTTGTTGACAAGATAGTGAGACAAAAGATTTGACAAGAAGGAAGCTAACCAATAAGGCTCATTGCCAACAAGGAAGTGCATAGACAAGAAACTCGTCAACAAAGTTATGACCTATAGAGGCATTTTCAACAATTAAGTCATCAACAAAAACAAAGGATCAACAAAACAGTGTGAAGTCAATAAGGGTTTGTCGAGGACCACAACTCTGTTTCATTGTAACAGTAAGCCCATCATGGGAAACCATGTCTAACAGGAAGTTGCAGCGACAATTGTGCAGTTAAACATCTGAAGGAAGACCAAAACATTGTAATTAAATCCTGAAAAACAATATCAAAGAGGTGAACTCAAGGAAGAGGAAAGAGCAATTCTAAAAACAAGATGGCTAGAATCCAAAATCAAGAGGATTGTTCCAAACTGAAGGAAGAAGATGTTCAAAAGACCAAAGCCTACCTACAACAAAACACTGTCTAGAGCCTAAACTAGGTGCAACAATTCTCAAAGGATAGTGTGTACTAGGGCACCAAAAGAGATTCAAAATTATGGCGACAGAGTAAGAGTATAAACACACCAAATCTCAACAAGAGTGTATTCTCTAAAATGAACTCCAACATGTGCATATCAAATTGCTATTCTTGAATGCTAAATTTTTCCACATTGGGTTCTCCAGAGTAAATCTCTTGTGTCAAAGGTGTGATTGATTGTTTTGTTGTTTATTTTATTATATATTGTTCAAATTCAATTGTTGTAAATTATTAACGATAAGAATAGCGTAGTCTATGAATTTCTAGTTAAAAGTGGATAGCAACAATTGTATTTCAATTTCCACCAATAAATTTCAGCAAATATTTGTTGTGATGATCCATGCATTGGGATATTGACGCCGGTTTATAGATCAAAGAGACAAAAAAAGATCGCTTATTCAAAAGAAAAATAGTATTCGCACCCAAATTATGGATCAAACTTTTAACGGGTTAGTTTGTTTTGGAATAAATTTAAACAAAATAACAAAACTATACTTCTAACCTAACTCATTAGATCCCAATTTCATTTCATGTTTTAGCCCATAAGGTAAAACAATATTTAATGTCCCAAAAAGTGAAATTATCATATAATTAGTTAGTCTTCTTCCTCTTGCACTTCTTTTCTCGTCCCTATCTCTCTTTTTGTCTACAACATTAGTCAATAATATCCATCACCCAATGTCCCTTAGCTTTTCCTTGCACTTTTACTAACATACTATTTTCCATTGCCTTTATAAACATCTACCACATGATCCAACTTTGACTTTAATAAAATTCAATTAAATTGACAATAGCGACCTCATTTTAAACATCATATAAATTGAACTCTTTCCATTGTATTCCACCAATCCTGTAACCCTTTCCCTTCTATTCAACAACTCAAATGACTGTGTTACCAAATACAAACTTTGCAATATAAAGATAATAAATTATAATCAATAAATTCAATGTGTCATTCCACTATCCAATGCAAGTACCAACAATCTTCTAAAATTTGACTAGCCTCAAATGGCCACTCCAAAATAGTGAAACAACCATTTCCCATTTGGTCTCTTCTAGCAATGGAATTTGTTGTGCACTCATCCTCAAAGGGCATGCAACAAATTTTCTATGCTCACATCTAAGTTACTCCTCATCAGGCTCATGATTTAAATTATTCCTTACTAGAATTACACCAAAGTTCTTTCCTCACAACTCTTCCCAAAAAAAAGAGAATCAACTTCTTTGCAAGATGAAATAAGGTAGATTAGAAGATTTCTTCATTCTACTTGGAATCCCATTTTCAAAAAGATGTATTTGAATGAGTGTCTAAAAGATATGATAATTGTCATTAGGTCGAGATGATGAAATAGAAAGAGGAGAAATAATTTGCTATCGCATCCACTGTTGAGAAGGCACCAATACACTATCTGATGATGTCGTCAAGAAAAAGTGAAGGGATGGGAGGCCCTAGCTGGGTGACCCTAAGAGGAGCCCGAGCACCACACACAAGATTCTCCTAACACTAGAGGTTGACAGAATAAAACTTCCAGTTGATCAACTACATCTTCCATTACATAGGTCATTTCTTTATAGGGAAAACCCATTTTTGTCCAAGAACCCATTTAAAAGCAAAAGCAACACATAGTCCTTAAGCACACATTTTGGACTAATAAAGAGAACCCCATTGGTTGGACCATGGACAAATTGGCAAGTTTGTAATTGTGCCCGAGAATATGAGTAACCTGCTCGCTAAGGTTGAGAAAAGTCAAAAAAGTGAGGGACATGTCAATGGCTTGTGATTCAACATTGTAGATGATGGCATGTACGCCATCCACCAAGGTTCAATTTCCCTAAAGGCATGAATAAGCAATTAGGGCTAGGTGCAAGTCTTGGGTGATTTTGACAAAATGGTACCCCACCAAGGGAACTTAGTCAAACAATTATTTCATCAATTGTGTTTTCCCTAGCAAATGTCGACAACACTCTTTTTAACAACATGCTTGTCAATGACACACTTGTTGATTTTGACAACATGCTTGTCAATGACACTCGTGTTGACTCTCGTCAACAACCCTCTAGCCGACAACTCACTTGTTGATGGCACTCTTGTTGATGATACTCTTACCAACAACAAGCTTGTCAATGACACTCTTGTCGACAACCCGCTTGTCGATGGCTCTCTTATCAACAACTTGCTCGTCAACAAACCAGTTGTCGAAAGTTCTCTTGTTGACAATGTTGTTGCATCAACATTGGTGGTCTTCCTGTCCCATCAACAACTTTGTTCCATTGGCCTTTCCCATCCAAAAAACTTCAACACCCACAACTAAAAGCAACATCCCAAGATAGCACAAAAAAGTGCCCCCCCACAGGGTCCAAGGGCAACGGTCTCCAACGTGGGAGAAATGCCTATAGAGCCTCTACATCAATTTTCTAGTAAAAGTGCACACTTCAACATCTCATGCATGCCAATAATTCCAAGAGTCATCGAAACCGTTACCCCTATGTACCAATAGTAACACATGGTGGATTGGGAAACAAAGAGATACTTACATATAAAGTATTGAACTGCCTTTGGAAGTCAAATGGACATTTTGTAACTACTATGTAATTTTGTGTATGATATGCAAATAGCAAAGCTTTTCTTCCCTTTTCATGCTTTCTCTCACAAAACAATGAACAAATATTTTATGTAGTCAGACAAACGTTGCTTGATCTATTTGCTTTGTGTGCACTTTTCTTAAACTTTATTCATGCTTTCGCTTTTCTCTCACAAAACAATGTACAAATATTTTATGTAGTAAGACAAACATTGCTTGATGTATTTGCTTTGTGTGCATTTTTCTTAAATTTTATTCATGATTTTGCTTCTCGTGACTCAATCATTCCCACATTGTTAAGTTGTCCTCTTATTGCATTGTTCTAGGAGATGCCTTGGCACTCCCAATTTGTACCAACACTAAATGTATTTTGTTGTCCCTTTGACCTACTTTTGTGCTATTTTGTTGGACAATAAGAAACTTCACTTATCTTATATATCTCATCTTATCTTTGGTATTACAAAGAGTGGCAACATGAAAATTCTTCACAAAACTAACATAAACATAGTTTAATACTTATAAAAAAACTAAAACTATAAACCGTTTAGAAAGAGAACTTCAAAAAGAACAAGTGAAATATATTGTTTTTGTAATAAGATAATGAGATAGACAAGGTAACTAAAACTAATAAAATTCCTTGAATTCTTTTTATCTTGGCATATCAATGGAAAGATTGCAAATCCCAATAAAGTGATGGTAGAAAATGGAATAGGGGGAAACAACATAGTACAAAGGCATTTGAGACACTTATGAAAGCAAAAGCGAGAGTAAGATGCATCTTTACCACACTTCATCATTAAAACACGATACGAATGAAGGATCATAATGTAATATTCCAGATATAAAATAGTATGCAAAATAGAAATAATTAGTTAGAAATGGAAAATAAACAACGATAACCAAAACAACACCACAATAATACCAGAATAACACCAAAAAGAGCACTTTGATTACTGAAAGCAACGTTCACTTGCCTCTTCGAGGGGGCAATCTCCAACAAAGCAGAGCTCTATTACAATAATATCCAAGACAAAACTTCTCATACCCTCGACTCCTAATTATACTGAATATGTTTATCAAAAGAACAATCTAGAGGAAGATCCTTCTAGAAGCAGAAGCTTCTATTAGGTCTTCTTACATTGGACTTATTCTTCCTTATTGCTAGGCCTTATTAATATCGACCTTTATTACATGGAAATATATTATTCTACCTACGTGAGGGGTCATGTCCCTAACATGTCCTCCCCCTTAAAAACAACCTTGTCCTCAAGGCTTGAGATGAGGAAATTGCTGCAGAATGGTAGTTGGTTCCCAATTGGCATCTGTTGGAGTTGTATCTTTCCACTAGACTAACACTTCCTTGATGGTTCGCTAATGTAGATGACGCTCACGCTGGTCCAAAACTGCTTGTGGTTGTAGCCAAATGGAGCCTTCTTCGTCCAACTCGGGAAGGTTGGTTTAAGTTTGGTACTTAGTTCCAATCACCTTCTTTAAGCAGGAAACATGAAAGGATGGAGCTTAGAATGACTGAGCAAAGCTAATTGATAGGGCACCTATCCCACACACTTGAGAACGGTATAAGGACCATAAAATTTGGGCGCCAGTTTCTGACAATGGTCAGCCTTAAGGGAATTTTGCTTGTAAGGTTGCAATCGAAGAAACACATGATCCCCTTCTGCAAATTGAGCGACCTTGATCTGCTTGTTGCTTCATGCGATTCTGGGCCATGACCAAATTCTCTTTGAAGGTACGGAGAATAGCCTCTCGAACTGTAAGCGTTTGGTCAAACGCCTGGACCTTCGAGACATCTAGCAAATATGAAAGAACTAAAGGTGGCTTTTGTCCATATACCACTTCAAAAGGAGTCATGCGGGTAGTTGTATAGTAAGAAGTGTTGTACCACCATTCAGCTAGTGGTAACCATTGAGCCCACTAATTTTGCCTTTCCGATGCAAAACACCTCAAATATGTTTCCAAACACTTGTTGACAACTTCAGTTTGACCATCAGTCTGGGGATGATAAGTCGTGCTGAGATGCAATTGGGTGCCTTGTAGCTTGAATAGTTCTTGCCAAAAATTGTTGGTGAAAGTTGGGTCGCGATCAGAAACAATAGAATGAGGCATGCCATGAAGCCTGAAGACCTGATCCATGAAAAGTTGAGCCACAGTGGATGTTGTAAATGGGTGTTGAAGAGCACAGAAATGAGCATACTTGGAAAGATTATCAACTACCACCATGATGACCGATTTGTTGCCTGATTTAGGTAAGCGTACAATAAAATCCATAGAGATATCCCGCCCAATAGCAGGTGGAATCGGAAGCGGTTGTAGTGTGCCAAGAGATTTGATTGTTTCTCCCTTGTTGCGTTGACACACATCACATTCCACCACAAAATTGCGAACGTCTTGTTTCATACCATCCCAAAAAAAAGAACGTTTGACTCGGTCATAGGTTTTGGTAAACCCGGAGTGCCCGGCGGTGGGTGTAGCATGAAGCTCAGAAAGTACCGTGGATTTAAGTTTTGACTGTTTACTTAAATACAAACGGTCTTTGTATCGAAGCTCATCATTGAGCCAAGAGTACCCTATGGAGACTGGAGAATTGGCCTGCAATTGTTGTATCAGATGCGAACTTTTGGGATCGTGTAGCCATTCCTGACAAACAGCTTGGCGCCAATCTGGTCCAATGAAGGAGAGAGAAAAAAGGGATCCTTCATCTTCATATTTTCTGGAAAGTGCATCAGCAACCACACTATCTTTGTCTTTCTTGTAAATGATCTCATAATCATATCCAAAGAGCTTAGTCACCCATTTTTGTTGCTTGGGGGAGGAAAGGCGTTCCAAAAAATACTTGAGGCTTTGATGATCTGTCTTAATTTGGAAGCGTTACCCCAATAGATAAGGGCGCCAAAGATCCACAGCATGCAGAATAGCCAACATTTCTTTTTCATAGATTGATTTGCCCTAATGTCGCTCTGACAGTTGTTTGTTGGTAAAGGCCAAAGGTCGACCCTCTTCCATAAGGACTGCGCCAATTCCTTTCCCGAAAGCATCACATTCCAGGACAAAGATCTTCATGAAATCAGGAAGGGCCAGGACTTGAGTGGTGCACGTGGCCATCTTCAAGGTTTGAAAAGACTGAGCAGCTGCTGGAGTCCAAGTGAAAGAATTCTTTTCAAGGAGAGTAGTGAGAGGTGCCACAATCTTTCAATAATTCTTAACAAACTTGCGATAATACCCTGTTAAACCCAAAAATCCACGCAAGCTTTTGAGAGTCTTTGGGTGAGGCCAATCTTGCATAGCTTCAATCTTTTTAGGATCCACCCTGACATCGGCCTTGCCAACAAGATGACCCAAGTACTCGACTTCCAAGGCGCCAAAAGCACATTTAGATTGTTTGAGGAAAAGTTGGTGCTAAGAGAGTAGATGAAGAACTCGATCCACATGAGCAAGATGGGTTGTCCAGGTTTTACTATAGATGAGGATATCATCAAAGAAAACTAAGACAAAATGATGGAGAAAATGAAGGAAGACGTGATTCATGAGGCTTGGGAAAGTGGAGGGAGCATTACACAAGCCAAAGGGCATGACCAAAAACTCATAGTGGCCCTCATGAGTTATAAATGCAGTCTTAGGAATGTTTGCCTCGTTCATACGGATCTGGTGGTAACCAGAACGAAGATCAAGTTTAGTAAAGAACTGGGCGCCACTCAATTCATTCAAGAGGTCATCAATGACAGGAATGGGAAATTTGTCATTAATGGTGAGTTTGTTGAGGGCGCGGAAGTCAGGACACATGCACCAAGAACCTTCTTTCTTAAGGACCATGACCACAGGAGAAGAGTAGGGGCTTGTACTAGGGAGGATAACACATGCGTTGAGCAATTCTTGAACAATTTTCTCAATTTCATTATTTTGGGAAAAAAGATGACGATAAGGACGGATATTGGGAGGAAGGCTTCCTAGGACAAGGAGAATGGAATGATCATGAACACCACGGGAAGGAGGGAGTCCCTGGGGAGTGGAAAAAAACACTTGATGTTTAGAGAGGATGGATTGGAGGTCCTGCGGCACAGAGGGTGTCTCAGTGGCTTGTATGGCATGGAGTTGGGAAATAATGCCAGAATGACCTTTTTTGAGCAGCTTTTCCCTGCAATGGGAACTAATGATCTCTGGGGAACCAACGGTGATGCCTTGGAACTTATATTGTTGGCCCTCTTGGTCAAATTGCATGGTTAATTCCTTAAAATCCATGAGAATGGGACCCAAAGTCCTTAACCATTCTACACCCAACACAATGTCCCAACCGCCCATGTCGATAGCAAACATATGAGATTTCAAGTGGTACTCACCAATTTGGAGACGCGCATTTTCACAACGCCCTCCACATTTCATGGACCCACCATTGGCAAACATGATTTGAAAATTATTTACGACACGGATATAGCAATTAGTTTCTTGAGCAATGCGGCGATGAATAAAATTATGGGTGCTTCCACTATCAACAAGAATGATGACCTTCTTATGCTTAATGTAACCAATTAGCTTGAGGGTTTGGGGATCAGAGAAGCCAATGAGAGCATTTAGGGAAATGATCGGTTCTACTTCGGGAGGGTCTGAGGGAGGGGTCATGTCAGTGGGTTCAGGTGACACGAACATAGCGGGAGCCTCAACATCCTCTGAGATGGCCATAAAAAGCTTTTGTTCCTTACACTTGTGCCTAGGAAAATTGTTAGGGACCTAACCCCTCACGTAGGTAGAATAATATATTTCCATGTAATAAAGGTCAATATTAATAAGGCCTAGCAATAAGAAAGAATAAGTCCAATGTAAGAAGACCTAATAGAAGCTTTCGCTTCTAGAAGGATCTTCCTCTAGATGGTTCTTTTGATAGACATATTTAGTATAAATAGGAGTCGGGGGTATGAGAACTCTTGTCTTGGATATTATTGTAATAGAGCTCTGCTCTGCTAGAGGTTACCCCCTCGAAGAGACAAGTGAACATTGCTCTTAGTAATCAAAGTGCGCTTTCTGGTGTTATTATTGTTCATCCGCCATTTCTAGCTATTTATTTATGTTCTGCATACTTTTTATATTTGGAATATTACAAGTGGTATCAGAGCACCTTCCTCGATAGAAAATTGTGGGTTAAATTTTTTTCAGGGTAGAGGCGTATTTCAGCGTCTTTAAGCTATAGAGATCTGTCGTTACACGCATAAACCCGCGGTCGGGGATTCATACACATAGGAAATACAAGTGGTACTTAAGCGCACATCTGTTGGCCACCCTTATAACCCCTGTTGGTGCCCCTTCGAGTGGTAGCGCATGAGACAGCACCTATATACGGATCGGGCTAGATCTCCTGAAGCCCTCCATAGATAAATCGATCAGTCGCCTCACTACTATAGTACCACCGAGAACAGCACTCGGGAAGATACTCTCTAGTGGTTAAGGGCACGGTCTAGCCTCCTTAGTTGGTACCCTGAGATATTGGGCCAAGTACTACTGTTGGACCCCGTACATATATCAGAGAACTATAGCACAGGGAAAATCCTTGTCTGTAGAACCCTTGAATACCTAACCCTTGGGACGGAAACAAAAACAGAACAGACAAGATCTATTGCGGCACAACTGTGTCTCCTGCATTCGAGTTGGAAAATTACTACACATTTCTTCCTGTTAAGCATTTGGGCATTTCATCACTGCAGTATTCTTCAGATCGGAGTATAACTCTGTAGGACACAAGTTTAAGGAACAAAAGCATTTTATGGCCATCTCGGAGGATATTTCGAAAGAGGATGTTGAGGCTCCCCTTGTGTCTGTGTCACCCAAACCCACTAACATAACCCCTCCCTCAGACCCTCCCGAAGTAGAACCAGTCATTTCCCTAAATGCTCTCACTAGCTTCTCTGCTCCCCAAACCCTCAAGCTAATTGGTTACATAAAGCATAGGAAGGTCATCATTCTTGTTGATAGTGGAAGCACCCATAATTTTATTCATCGCCGCATTGCCCAAGAAACTAATTGCTATATATATACAGTCAATAATTTCCAAATCATGATTACCAATGGTGGGTCCATGAAATGTGGAGGGCGTTGTGAAAATGTGTCTCCAAATTGGTGAATACCATCTGAAATCTCATATGTTTGTTATCGACATGGGCAGTTGTGACATTGTGTTGGGTGTAGAATGGCTAAGGACTTTGGGTCCCATTCTCATGGATTTTAAGGAATTAACCATGCAATTCGACCAGGAGGGCCAACAATATAAGTTCCAAGGCATCACCGTCAGTTCCCCGGAGATCATTAGTTCCCATCGCATGGAAAAGCTACTCAAAAAAGGTCATTCTGACATTATTGCCCAACTCCATGCCATACAATCCACTGAGACACCCTCTATGCCGCAGGACCTCCAATCCATCCTCTCTAAACATCAAGTGGTTTTTTCCACTCCCAAGGGACTTCCTCCTTCCCATGGTGTTCATGGTCATTCCATTCCCCTTGTCCCGAGAAGCCTTCCTCCCAATATCCGTCCCTATCGTCACCCCTTTTCCCAAAAAAATGAAATTGAGAAAATGGTTCAAGAACTGCTCAACGTAGGTGTTATCCGTCCCAGTACAAGCCCCTACTCTTCTCTTGTGGTCATGGTCCTTAAGAAAGAAGGTTCTTAGCGCATGTGTCATGACTTTCGCGCCCTCAACAAACTCACCATTAAAGACAAATTTATCATTCCTGTCATTGATGACCTCTTGCATGAATTGAGTGGCGCCCAATTCTTTACTAAACTTGATCTTCGTTCGGGCTACCACCAGATCTGTATGAAAGAGGCAGACATTCCTAAGACTGCCTTTAGAACTCATGAGGGCCACTATGAGTTTTTGGTCATGCCCTTTGGCTTGTGTAATGCTCCCTACACTTTCCAAAGTCTCATGAATCATGTCTTTCATCCTTTTCTCCGTCATTTTGTGTTAGTTTTCTTTGATGATATCCTCATCTATAGAAAAACCTGGACAAACCATCTTGCTCATGTAGATCGAGTTCTCCATCTACTCTCTCAACACCAACTTTTCCTCAAACAATCTAAATGTGCTTTTGGTGCCTCAGAAGTCGAGTACTTGGGTCATCTTGTGGGTAAGGTCAGCATCAGGGTGGATCCTAAAAAGATTGAAGCTATGCAAAATTGACCTCACCCAAAGACTCTCAAAAGCTTGCGGGGATTTATGGGTTTAGCAGGTTATTATCGCAAATTTGTTAAGAATTATGGAAAGTTGAGGCACCTCTCACTGCTCTCCTTAAGAAGAATTCTTCCACTTGGACTCCAGCAGCTGCTCAGGCTTTTCAAACCTTGAAGATGGCCATGTGCACCACTCCAGTCCTGGCCCTTCCTGATTTCACAAAGACCTTTGCCCTGGAATGTGATGCTTCCGGGAAAGGAATTGGCGTTGTCCTTATGCAAGAGGGTCGGCCTTTCGCCTTTACCAGCAAACAACTATCCGAGAGAAATTTGGGCAAATCAATCTATGAAAAGGAAATGTTGGCTATTCGGCATGTCGTGGATCTTTGGGGCCCTTATCTATTGGGGAAACGCTTCCAAATTAAGACAGATCATCAAAGCCTTAAGTATTTTCTGGAACAACGTCTTTCCTCCCCCGAGCAACAAAATGGGTGACTAAGCTCTTTGGATATGATTAGGAGATCATTTACAAGAAAGGCAAAGACAATGTGGTTGATGATGCACTTTCTCGAAAATATGAAGATGAAGGGTCCATTTTTTCTCTCTCCTTCATTGTACCAGATTGGCTCCAAGCTGTTCGCCAGGAATGGCTACACGGCCCCAAAAATTTGCATCTGATACAATAATTGCAGTCCAATTCTCCAGTTTCCCCTAGGTACGCTTGGCTCAATGAGGAGTTTCGATACAAAGGTCGTTTGTATAAAAGTAAATAGTCAAAACTTAAATCCACGGTACTTTCTGAGCTTCATGCTACACCCACAGTTGGGCACTCCGGGTTTACCAAAACCTATGACAGGGTCAAACGTTCTTTTTTTGGGGATGGTATGAAACAAGATGTTCATAATTTTGTGGTTGAATGTGATGTGTGTCAACGGAACAAGGGCGAAACACTCAAATCTCCTGGCACACTACAACCGCTTCTGATTCCACCTGCTATTTGGCAGGATATCTCTATGGATTTTATTGTAGGCTTACCTAAATCGAGCAATAAATCAGTCATTATGGTGGTAATTGATCGTCTTTCCAAGTATGCTCATTTATGTGCTCTTCAACACCCATTTACAGCATCCACTGTGGCTCAACTTTTCATGAATCGGGTCTTCAAGCTCCATGGCATGCTGCATTCGATTATTTCTGATCGCGACCCAACTTTCACCGACAACTTTTGGTAAGAACTGTTCGAGCTACAAGGCACCCAATTGCATCTCAGCACAGCTTATCATCCCCAGATTGATCGTCAAACTGAAGTTGTCAACAAATGTTTGGAAACATATTTGAGGTGTTTTGCATCGGAAAGGCAACATCAGTGGGCTCAATGGTTACCACTAGCGGAATGGTGGTACAACACTTTGTACCATACAGCTACCCGCATGACTCCTTTTGAAGCAGTGTATGGACAAAAGCCACCTTCAGTTCTCTCATATTTGTCAGGTGTCTCGAAGGTCCAAGCGGTTGACCAAACGCTTACAGTTCGAGAGGCTATTCTCCGTACCCTCAAAGAGAATTTGGTCATGGCCCAGAATTGCATGAAGCAACAAGCAGATCAAGGTCGCTCTGAACGTCAATTTGCAGAAGGGGATCAGGTGTTTCTTCGACTGCAACCTTACAAACAAAATTCCCTCAAGGCTGACCATTGTCAGAAACCGGCGCCCAAATTTTATGGTCCTTATACGGTACTCAAGCGTGTGGGACAGGTGGCCTATCAGTTAGCTTTGCCCAGTCATTCTAAACTCCATATTGTTTTTCATGTTTCTTGCTTAAAGAAGGTGATTGGAACTAAGTGCCAAACCCAAACCACCCTTCCCGAGTTGGAAGAAGAAGGCTCCATTTGGCTACGACCACAAGCAGTTTTGGACCAGCGTGAACGTCGTCTACATCAACACACCATCAAGGAAGTGTTAGTCCAATGGAAAGATACAACTCCAGCAGATGGCACTTGGGAACCAGCTACCATTCTACAACAATTTCCCCATCTCAAGCCTTGAGGACAAGGCTTTTTTTAAGGGGGAGGGCATGTTAGGGACCTAACCCCTCACGTAGGTAGAATAATATATTTCCATGTAATAAAGGTCAATATTAATAAGGCCTAGCAATAAGGAAGAATAAGTCCAATGTAAGAAGACTTAAAAGAAACGTTCGCCTCTAGAAAGATCTTCCTCTAGATGGTTCTTTTGATAGACATATTTAGTATAAATAGGAGTCAAGGGTATGAGAACTCTTGTTTTGGATATTATTGTAATAGAGCTCTACTCTGTTGGAGGTTGCCTCCTCGAAGAGGCAAGTGAACATTGCTTTCAGTAATCAAAGTGCTCTTTCTGGTGTTATTCTAGTATCATTTTGGTATTATTGTGGTATTGTTCTGGTTATATTATTGTTCATCTGCCATTTCTAGCTATTTATTTATGTTCTACATACTTTTTATATCCGGAATATTACAAAAAATATTTGTCATCACAATTATAACAAAGGTCTTTGAGTTGGCGTTCAGCCATTTCGGCCCTGGTCAATTTCTGGATCTTTGGTGGAGTAGGAGTGGGAGTAACTGGTTTAGTGCGAGGAATAAAGGAGGGTTTTCGGTTTTGAGAAGAGACAACCTGTTGTGCTTCCTTATCTCTTTTAGTAATGTCCACCCAACTCTAAGGCCGAGCCATGAGGACATGTGAACGAATCTCATCCTTGAAGCCACTGATAAAACATTCTCGGAAAAAAACATCAGACATGCCCTCTGTACGAAAAGCCAATCGCTCAAAAGCGGCTATAAAATCTTCCACTGTGCTAGATTGTTTCAACTTTGTCAAACGGTCTAAATGGTTGGTGTCAGTGTCAAAGTGTTCATAAAGCTTTGCCACAAAGTGTGTCCAAGCCACATACCCTTGGCGGGCATTTTTTCTCCATTGCCAACTTTCTTGATCTAGATGGAGAACACCATACCGGAGTTTGGCCAACTCATCTGTAATGCCATACAAAGAGAAATAATGTTCCATTTGAGTTACCCAGCCATCTGTAATGCCATACAAAGAGAAATAATGTTCCATTTGAGTTACCCAGCCAGTGGGATCCGAGCCATCAAATTTGGTCACATCCACACGCGGAAGGCGTAGGTCACGCTGAAAATGATGGGGCTGAAAATTTTGGGTATGAGAGGAAGTTTCACCTTCGATTTGCAAAGGTGGGTCAGATGAGGGAAAATCTGCAGGGATATGCAGCTTGGCGCAGATCATCGTAGTGACGGATTCAAGTTGGGTAGCAAGGTCTTGTTTGAGGTCCTCTATTTTGGCGGTGACGAAGGAATGCATGTTTTATTGATGGTGGCAATATTCACACTGAGTTGTCTCACTTCTTGTTGGGTTTCTGTGAAATTAGAGTGCAAGGCAATGAAGCGAGCTTCCAAGTCTTGGCTACGAGTGTGGGCCATGATGAAGAGGGAACACGAAAAGGAACGGGTGGGACCACAGAGAAAATGGGTTATGGGTGAAGTGTATCACAACAATCAGGGCGACGAGTTGAGTCCATTGGGTAAAGCCCAAATAAGGGTGTTGGAAGGGGGTCAAGTCCACGAGAAAAAAAATTGCTAAAAAATGATAGGTATGACTACGATAAGAACGAAGAGAGAAATCCAATGGGATAGGTCTCAAATAATGGTGCCAACAGGATCCAGATTTTGTTTTTACCCCTGCGGAGTTATACTCCGATCTGAAGAATACTATAGTGATGAAATGCCCAAATGCTCAACAGGAAGAAATGTGTAGTAATTTTGTAACCCGAATGCAGGAGACATAGTTGCGCGGCAATAGATCTTGTATGTTTTGTTTTTGTTTCTGTCCAAAAAGTTAGGGTATTCAAGGGTTCTATAAACAAGGGTTTGCCCTGTGCTATAGCTCTCTGATATACATGCGAGGTCCAACAATAGTACTCAACCCAATATCTCAGGGCACCAACTAAGGAGGCTAGATTGTGCCCTTAGCCGTACTACCTGACTACCCGGGTACTAAAGAGTATCTTCTCGAGTGTTGTTTTCGGTGGCACTATAGCAGTCAGGCGGCCGATCGGTTTATCTATGGAGGGCTTCAGGAGATCTAGGTCGATCCGTATACAGGTGTTGTCTGATGCGCTACCACTCGAAGGGGTACCAACAGGGGTTACAAGGGTGGCCACCAGATGTGCACTTAAGTACCACTTGTATTTCCTGCGTATATGAATCCCTGACCGCAGGTTTATGCGCGTAACGACAGATCTCTGTAACTTAAAGACGTTGGAATACTTCTCTACCCTGAAAAAAAATTTAACCCACAATTTTCTGTCGAGGAAGGTGCTCTGATACCACTTGTAATATTTCAGATATAAAATAGTATGCAGAACATAAATAATTAGCTAGAAATGGCAGATAAACAACGATATAACCAGAACAACACCACAATAACACCAAAATAATACCATAATAACACCAAAAAGAGCACTTTGATTACTGAGAGCAATGTTCACTTGCCTCTTCGAGCGAGCAACCTCCAGCAGAGCAAAGCTCTATTACAATAATATCCAAGACAAAACTTTTCATACCCTCGATTCCTATTTATACTAAATATGTCTATCAAAAGAACAATCTAGAGGAAGATCTTTCTAGAAGTGGAAGCTTCTATTAGGTCTTCTTACATTGGACTTACTCTTCCTTATTGCTAGGCCTTATTAATATTGACCTTTATTACATGGAAATATATTATTCTACCTATGTGAGGGGTTAGGTCCCTAACACATAACACATACACTCCAATTAACCTCTCCTTCTCTTAGAGCTCTAGAGATTTTGTAATGTTGTCAGTCACTATTCAAACTCTTGCTATTATATTCATTCAAGAGATGTATTTTTTCTACATAGAGAATCTCATTCTTTGGCACATACTTTTACCTCCACTTACTCAAATGGCAATATCTGCCATAAAAAAGGAACTTTTGTAAAATTAATGAGAGGCCCTATTGAAGCCTTCCATCCTCCAATTTTATTTATAATGTCCATATTTCCAACTTGAAATCGGAAGATGACTTAAATTAGGTTATACATTTCCATCTTACAATTCTTCAAAGGAATGCAATCCTCACAATTACCAATAGCCTTTGCCAAGACAACTGACTAGTAATACCAAAACATGAACAGAAAACTATGGAAATGATGCATTTGCTCCTGATAATTTGTCAAACCTATTTAAAGGCTTACAACATCTCAAACAAGATATCGTTCTAACAAAATATTTCCTCAGTATCTAATAACAAAATTCGCTTGAAATTTTGTGAACAACTAGGGAATCTCCAAATGACAATCATATCCCTCTTTTCAATAAGGATATTACGCACAAAACTTCATAAGGAAGGCATTTTTCTAATGTTCACTTCTGTGTGTTTGCAAAGAACCCAAGTTATGTTAAACCAGCACGTTGCCTCTTGTACGTGTGCCTTTATTAATTTGCATCCTGGCTTATCCCAATATTTCTTTTCTTTTGCATGTCCTGTCCTGTTATCTTATTCATATTAACTAAAGAGAGTTTTGAAGCTCACCCTTATGCCTTTTTTAATTTGGAAGTTCTTTCAAGAAACACGCACCAAGATCAGGAATTGCACAACATAGCGTTCACTTCCAATGGCTTAGTTGACAGGTTTGACGGCTATTTATTCCATCAAATTCGCATAGGACTTGCACCCAGCCTCATCCTTTTTTTTACATGCCATTTGGGTGAGGCACGGTGGGAATGGAACCCTAGTGGAAGGCTTCATAATCTGTCAACACATCAGTGAACCAAGGCCCCATTTGCACCACTATGCTTTTTAGTCAGTATTACTTCCCAACTTTAACTCCATTGATTTACATTTCTTAGTTCATGATAATTTATGATTCATATCTAGCACACGCGCCTGTTTCTAGTGAGAAACAATCTTATTAGCTCGTAACATATTTTCCCAATTCAACATTTTTCGCCGACTATACCTAAAACAAAACTTGAGTTCTTAAATACCTCTTGAATCTCTTCGATAATTTACTTATCTGCTTATCCTATTCCGGATTGCCAGTATTCTTATTCATATCTTTTATTGCTTCATTCAAAATACCGAGAGTAAAATTGATGAAATCTTGCTCTGTTTTATGTTCCAAAACTCTGGTTTTCCTTGCACGGGCCGATCTAACGCCCCGCGTTTTTCCCATTGAAACTGTTCAATTTTTGCCAAACAATGATTCCGTGTGGTTTGGGTGTATGATAATTTATAAAAATTGGTTGATGGGCTTATCTCACAGAGATTTCATAAATCTGCCTTCAAGTCTCGGAACTGGGAACACATTTAACCTAAAAACAACTTATATAATAATGAACACAGACGCCATAATCAAAACAGAACTAAGAGAGTGGAAAATAATGGTTATTTGAAGAGAAGGAGAGGAAAATGGTACCGCTTGGCTTGCACGGAGAGTAGAGACAGCGCGTCGAGCTAGAAGAGCCGCCATGGTCGCGATCTGCCCAAGCCTTCGCTTCTCTTCTTGATGTACGCAACGAAACAAATGAATCAGGGTCACCCCACAATCCAATTGTAGAGGTTATTAAAACAAATGAGGCGGTCGATATATAATTGATGTAGTTGCAGATTTTATATTTTTATATGAATGGTAAATAGCTATTGCCCATACCATCTCATCTCAAAACAATAACTCGTTAGCCCCAAAGAGGAGCAATAATTTCTGGTTTAGTCCAACATATCCCACATTTCAAAAATAAAAATAAATGTGATATTACAATAATTTTATAAATTAATGATGGCATAATACTTTGGTTAAGAAAGTGTGTTTTCACAAGTTCAAAGCCAAAGGTAGGGTATGTATAGTGTCCTCCATTTTAAAAGCCATGGAAATAACTCCCATTAATATTCAAAAAAAAAAAAGTGAAAATAAAGAGTAGGGATTTTAGAATAGAATGTCTCACTTTCATAATGAAGTGATATTTTTATGATTGTGGAATATTATTTTTTGAGGAGAATATTGTAATATTATTAGTTTTTCAAGTGAGTAGATTACAATATCAATTGATTTAAAGATAAGGTTGCACTTGATTCACAGGTGGTTGTCTATGGAGTTGAACCATCATTCTTATATTAGTTAACACTCAAGATAAATTAGTCAATCAAGCTACTTAGGATAGCTACCAAAGAAGTGTGTTATTGACGAAATGAGTAATTTATTCAATATTTTGGTTCATTACTTTGGTTAAAAACACATGTTCATAAGTAGTTGGTATTGAGTTTACTTCATTTTCAATGCATGTGTATCATTACAACATCATATATAATTATATGGGTTCAATTTCTATTAATGATGTAGGTAGTTTATTGATCCAGAAGGATCTAGGGAACATCACAAAAGTTTCAGAAGTGTCATGGGAGGCTTAGAATGGTCTCGACAAATGAGAAAGGGAAAAAAAAAAAAAAAATCAAAGTCCTCAAAGCTTAGAAAAATCGACATCATCACGAAGAGAGCGTTGTAAGCTTTCCAACGGCATAAACGGTTCGTCAAACGGAGTTACGGATCGAAAGATATTCGTAGTCAAAGTTTTGGTCAACCTAGCCCAGTCAACAGGGATGAGTCAGCATTCGTACTACTGACATCAGCATCAGTACGGATGACATCAGCATACATACAGGGTACGTGGCACAGTCAAAGATCGACACGTGTTATGCTGACATCAACATGATGATGTGGCAGCACTAGAGGCTGCCATGTGTCACTCATTTTTGGCATTTTCAGGTCGACATGTGGACCAATGAGAAAGTGCCATGTGGCAATCTGTACAACCATGTGGCATCCGTACAGCCACCAGACAGATGATGTGGCAGACACGTGGCATCCGTACAGCCACCTGGCAGGTGACGTGGTAGGCACAGTGGCAATGACGTCAACATGATGACGTGGCCCAATGATAGCGTGCCACGTGGCATGTTGTTTTGGCACTTTGGGCTGCCAAATGGGCCAATGAAAATGTGACATGTGGTACCATTAGGTTGCACCACCCAACATACACCACGTGGCCTACTGATAGCGTGACAAGTGGCAGATACAGTCAACATATGACTTGGCAGACAGGTGGGCCAATGGATGGCCAACACATGGCCTAGTCATGGGCTGCCACGTGGCAGCAGGAAAATGCCCAAGGAGGGGCAAAAGCTAAAAATTCAAATTTAAAAAGGGTTGACCAACGGCCAACCCCTTTTCGCCAAATCTGGCGGTGTTCCACCATATCTGGACTTTTCTCCAAAATAAAGGGGCATGTAGCCAGTCCACCAAATGTGGTGGTCGATCCAGCCAGATCCGACATATCCGCCACCGATAACAACAATCTGCCAAGTTAGCGTCATTATGGCATTGTGTTGTAACAATGGGATAAAAGGGAGGCCCGCGGGTTTGACAAAAAGGGAGGCTCGCGGGTTTGACCCCGGGACCTCCCCCAAACCAACGCCTTATTTTAGCCATCCGCCAACCACTAGGCCAACGACCTTTGTTGGTTAATCTGCCCGAGTTTCTATTTAAAAACACATTTTTTCCAATGCACGGGACGGAGGAGAAGCACGCCTGATCCGTACTAGGCCATACCAAGCACTGATTTCGATACAATTAGTGCATTAATTGCAAGGAGTTGCACGCAAATTGAGGCAGAGGTCCATAGAAGGCCTAAAGGTGACAGTGTCCGATGGAGATTTGACAGTCGATTTTGGGTGATTTGACGACGCGAATCCAATGGCGATGTTTGTTTTGACAACAGAGACTCCGATCAGCAGGTTAAATTCTGAAAGAGCCAATGTAAGCATGTTTTTTATTATGTTGTTTTCTCATTGAATGTTGTAGCATAGTATGCTTGATACAGGTCTGAAGGAGCATGGAGGGGCTGCGGCAAGGCAGCAAGATCAGCTTATTCCTTCTATTTCTTCCTTTCTTCTCTTCTTACACCTAAAACCAACCAGCTACATGTGAAAGAGAAATTGGTGGCACTTGAATGATAAGTGACCAACGAAGCCGTCATGAATCTCGTAGTTTTGAGATCTTTGTATGGGCTGCATATATGCTTGGATCTGAGTAGTAGATATAAGGCATTATATGGCTCCATGACGATGGGGGTCATTTATTATTCTTCCTCTTTTTATGTATTGAGTATGCGGGAATCATGTCCATGTCGGCATCATGGATGCCTCATGAGCATGAGAACTTGTGAAGCTTATAACATTCATGATCACATTACGATCTCTTGTTGTTGTCACCGAAAAGGGACTTTGGCCTTACAACTTGTAAAGGAGAGACATCATTACAGCGAGGAGAATAAAGTGATCAAGCTTTGGAGCAAGACCCAGAGACATAGCCCACATCGGGTGAACTCCATTATCAAGGGAAGTTACATATCTCTTATGTGTATTTTGTTCTTATGTTGCTTTTCATGAATTTCTGCACATAGATTATTAAATGAAAACATGAAATACAACACATAAGGAGGCTAAAAGAGGCTTTAATTCAATTTGGATCCAAGTCCATAAATACTTCAACTTTACCTTTAATTGCAATCTGCTCAAGTAAAAATGATCTATAACTGACCCTTTGGAGCAATGACAAGATCAAACAATTATTGGAAACTAATCACCCCCGAGTTTAGATCTAGGGAACATCACAGAAGTTTTAGAAGTGTCCTAGGAGGCTTAGAATGGTCTCCACAAATAAGAAAGGGAAAAAAATTCAAAGTCCTCAAAGCTTAGAAAAACTGACATTATCGCGAAGAGGGCCTCATAATCTTTCCAACGACATAAACGGTTCGTCAAATGGAGTTACGGATCGAAAGATATTCGCAGTCAAAGTTTAGGTCAACCTAGCCCAGTCAAGAGGGATGAGTCAGCATCCGTACTACTGACATCGGCATTAGTACGAATGATGTCAGTGTCCATACAGGGTATGTGGCACAATGAGAGATTGACACATGTCATGATGATGTCAACATGACGTCAACATGATGACGTGGCAGCACCAGAGGTTGCCACGTGTCACTCATTCTTGGCATTTTCAGGTCAACATGTGGACCAATGAGAAAGTGCCACGTGGTAGGCCCTATAAGACGTGGCAGACACGTGGCATCTGTACAACCACCTGGAAGGTGACGTGGAAGACACGTGGCATCTGTACAGCCACCTGGGAGGTGATGTGGTATCTGTACAACCACCTAGCAGGTGACGTGGCAGGCACAGTGGCAGTGATGTCAGCATGATGACATGGCCCAATGACAGCGTGCCACATGGCATGTTGATTTGGCACTTTGTGCTACCAAATGGGCTAATCAAAATGTGACACATTGCCACGTGGTACCCTTAGGTGATGCCATGTGGCACCCTTAGGTGATGCCACGTGGCACCCTTAGGTGATGCCACATGGCACCCTTAGGTGACACCACATGGCACCACCCAAAATATGCCACGTGGCCTGCTGATAGTGTGACAAGTGGCAGGTACAGTCAGCATATGACTTGGTAGACAGGTGGGCCAATGGATGGTTGCCACATGGCCTAGTCATGGCTTGCCACGTGGTAGCGGGAAAATGCCTAAGGAGGGGCAGAAGCCGAAAATTCCAATTCAAAAAAGTTTTGGCCAACAACCAACCCCTTTCTGCCAAATCTGGCGTGTTCCACCATATCCGCACTGTTTGCCAAAATAAAGGGGCTTGTAGCCTATCCACCAAATCTGGTGGTCGATCTTGCCAAATCCAACATATCCGCCATCGGTAGCAACAATCCGCCAAGTTAGCGCCATTATGGCATTTTATTGTAACAAAGCGCCAAAAGGGAGGCCCACGGGTTTGACCCTGGGACCTCTCCCAAACCAACGCCTTATTTTAGCCATCTGCCGACCACTAGGCCAACGACCTTTGTTGGTTAATATGCTCGAGTTTTTATTTAAAAACACATTTTTTCCAATGCACGGGATGGAGGAGAAGCGCACCCAGTATGTACGAGGTTGTACCGGGCATGACTTTCGATGTAGTCAGTGTAATTGAAAGGAGTTGCACGTGGATCGAGGTAGAGGTCTAGAGAAGGCTCGAAGATGAAAGTGTCCAATGGAGACGATTTGACAGTCGATTTTGGGTAATTCAACAACGCGAATCCAATGGCTATGTTTGTTTCGACAATAGAGACTTGGATCATCATGTTAAATTCTAGAAGATCAAATGTATGCATGCTTTTTATTATGTTGTTTTCTCATTGAATGTTTTGCAACATAGTATGCTTGATATGGGTTTGAAGGAGCATGGAGGGGTTGCAGCAAGATCAACTTATTCCTTCTATATCTTCCTTTCTTCTCTTCTTACACATAAAACTAATCAGCTACATGTGAAAGATAAATTTGTGGCACTTAGATGATAAGTGGCCAACGAAGCAGTCAGGAATCTTGTAGTTTCGGGATCTGTGTATGGGTTGCATGTATGCTTGGATCTGAGCGGCAGATCTAAGGCATTCTATGGCTCCATGATGATGGTTGTCATTTATTATTCTTCCTCTTTTTCTGTATTGAGTATGTGGGAATGATGTCCATGTCAACATCATGGATGCCTCATGAGCATGAGAACTTGTGAAGCTTGTAAACATTCTTGATCACATTACGATCTCTTGTTGTCGTCACCGAAAAGGGACTTTGGCCTTACAACTTGTAAAGGAGAGACATCATTACATCGAGGAGAATAAAGCGATCAAGCTTTGGAGCAAGACCCAGAGACGTAGCCAACACCAGTTGAACTCTATTATCAAGGGAAGTGTCATATATCTTATGTGTATTATGTTCTTATGTTGCTTTTCATGAATTTCCGCACATAGATTATTAAATGCAAACATGACATACAACACATAAGGGAGCTAAAAGAGGCTTTAATTCAATTTGGATTCAAGTCCATAAAGACTTCAACTTTACCTTTAATTGCAATCCGCTCAAGTAAAAACGATCTATAACTGACCCTTTGGAGGAGTGACAGGATCGAACAATTATTGGAAACTAATCACCCCCGGGTTCATATCAAGTGGTATCAAAGCAGGCTTGATATAGTTTGCAGGTGTTGAAGCTGAGAATGGTGAGATCGCCAAAACAGTTGTGGTTCGATGAGCTTCAAGAGCTCAACCAAATCCTCCAAGCAGAGAATGTTGGTTTGAAGACATTGTTGCATGATGCAGAGGAGGAGAACCAAAAACTACAAGAGCAGCTGCAAGCCATGAAGGTGAAGACAGGGGAAGGCTCTACGAATGAGACGGTGATAAAAGCATTTTGTGACCATGGCAACTTCACTAGATATGGGTTCGAGCATGACAGTGCAAATGTGTGCACACTTTGTCAAGCAAGTGAAGATGACATTCAGTCATCCAGAAACCAAGGAGGATTCCTAGAAGCATCATCCACTAATCCTTCTCACCAAGAATAACTAGACACATCTCCAAAAGCAAACCAAGAGTACCAGCTTGGGATGAAGGTAAATAAACCATGTTTAGTTCCTTTCTTGATTAATGTTGATGACTCTTTTAAAGTCCTTGAACAACATACTTCATGCATCGACTTAAAATTGATGGGAAAAATGGGATATGAAGGAGGAGGCATTGGAGCCAATGGCCAAGTGTTGGTTATCTATTCTTCTTTACCGTCTGAGTTATTGACCCAGGGTTCATGTCTTTCAGGTTTCCAACAAAACCTCTAAAACTATCGCCCCTCCTAGTAAACTAGAAGGCAACACAGTACACAAAATGCATTGCGCAATCTCACTCGAGATAGCTTTAAATGGGTGGTTGTAAGACGCAGGTGTTTACATCCTAGGACTGAGTATGAGATAGGGGTTTATTATTCAGAGCCATGTATTTTGAATTGTGATTGCAATCTACTATTACTCACGGGTGTGTATTTATCTCTCACAGTTTAATTCACGAACAACACAATCGTATTCCATAACAATGTATTAACTCATTCATTAAGCATAACAATTAATTGCTAAAAGAAAACAAAGATATACATGCATTCATCACATTACACATATATTATCGTGGTTCACCCCCTCCTGGGCTACATCGACAAAGATTTGCCTCTAGGCTCTTTTATTATGGTAGTTTTGCATCTCTAGCGTCACATGCTTACAATTCTTCTCAGATGGGTAAGATCTGTATGAGGCAAACTAGATCACACCAGGCTCCACAGCCTACGATCCAATCCTCAGATCTTCCTTCTCTCCTCTATTCTTAGCTCAACAGCTTAAACAAATGGTTCGTAACAATATTACATAATGCATCAACTCGTACATACTATGATGGAATATTACAAAAGCCAAAATAACACAAAAGCGAACGAACTTCCTTTTGATATATATATATATCGGGCTCTTCAGCCATTTGCAATGTATTACCAAAACCCTAACCCTATTGACGTTAGGTCTTCCTCCCATGCGTGCGTGTTGTTCTTCCTTCCAGCTGTCACTTCCCTTATGCATGCTTTCTTGCATGCGCGCATGTTGTTCTTCCTCCAACTGTTACTTCAGTTTTTGCACGCTTTCTTTCCCATGATCATCCTTCTTTACACTTCGGCCTGGTGCCAACAGGCCCCCAACACTGACATGTGACTCTTCCCGAGTCACCTAATCCTTATGAGCTTCCTCAATCTCCTTGGTGATCGTCTGGAACTTTTCCTCGAGCTTTGTTGCTTTTATCAGTGCCTGCATGGTCTTTTCCTTGATGGTGTCCACTACCTGAACTGCCACTTCATCGCTTAGCAATCCTGCACATTCTGCCTGACTCTGTGGTATTTGTGTTTTAGCTCCTTCTGCTTGTGCGAGTACTTCTAATATCTGTTCCTATAGTGGCTCTATTTGAGCCCGACGCTCATGTTTTTGTGCTTGTGCAGTGATAAGTTCTGCTTGCATCTTCTTCATCTCCTGCGTCCCTTTGACTCGTTATGGGATTGGTATAGTCTTAAGCCTCTGTTTGAGTTATTGGATCACTGCATTGATCCTTTCCTCTTCCTTGTCCCAACGTTGGACCTGTGGATCCTCCTCCAACCTTGTCCAAAGTTGCGTTGTTTTATCGCACAATTTAGTTGTTGTGCTAACCTGTTGCTCTATCTCCTTCAGTTGTGTTGTTGCTTCCTGCTTCCTTTGCTCCTTCACTGCCGATGGAGTGGTTGGTGTGAGATGTTTGCGGAGATTCTCGATCTCCTTCTGATATTGATCAATTGCCTGCATAATCTGGTCGATCTTTTCTGCTACTAGGAGTTCATTTCCTTGCGCGGTGCTTGGGAGTTTCTCAACAATTCCTCCCACTCTTCGTTCCTGCGTTATTTTTCCTCTTGAGTTTCAAGCTTGGCCTGCTCACAAACTTTTTCTAGCGCCTCCCGCTTCTTTGTTACTTGTTGAAGCTCGACTAAGTTTCTACGTGCACGAGACTGTACCTCGTGATCGACGCTCACCTATAGCTTGTGTAGTGCCCTTGATGGAATCCGCGTTAAGACCAATTGGATGTGGTCTAAATCCTTCAAGGGTGTCTACCCCACAATTTCATCCATGCGCAACATGCTAGGTTTGATGTAAATCATTGTGTTTATGTGTGGCATGGAGTGGACTAGGTCTCATTCTTCTACCTCGATTGATCTGAAAATGAAAATGAAAAGGCTTGTATCTTTGAAATATTTGCAAGTTTTTAATTAAGTGTGCTTAGGCAAAAGGATCAATTTGCAAACACATAATTTAGAGAAACTTTCACATTCAAGATGCAGTTAATAACCAACAAATAACAGTGAACAGTAAACACACAACACAATAAATGATAAAGGAGTTCACCTCTCTCTTGGGCTACATCTCTTGGTCCAGCTTCCAATGGATCTTTTATATTATTTTCTCAAAGTGATAAAATCAGTGCTTTACAGTGCTCAAAATGCCAAATAGATGGCTCCAACGGCTCCAGAATGTAAAAAAAACCCTAGCTCGACTTTTTCGGCACCTAGTTTGGCCAAAAAATGAAGAAGATATGCTTCTTGGAAGTTTTCCCCTTCAAGCTTGTTGTCTCTGGTTCGCCAAAATGCACCTCTGTGTGACTAACTTGGCTTCTGGGCGTTTCCCGTGCCTAAACCCAGCACACGCCCGCATTCCTGTGATTGGTGCCAAAATGTCGCACCATTAGCAGATTTTGGGCCCCCAAAGACAGAGGTGTTGGGCGCATGGGGCCATGTGTCCATGTCTCAGCGTGAAAAGGGGCTCCATTGCCAAATGGCATGAGTGCTTGACAAGTGGCAGGTTAACAACATAATGACCATTTGAAAAACTAAACTCGTTTCATACTCGTGAATCCCGCGGTCCGTTGCATGGTCATATGGCAAGGTGTGTGTGACCGGGGGGCTAGGGCTAAGCCCCAGCTCGAACGCGCCCGAATGTACAACATATAACAACTTAAATAAATTTTTGCACATAGATATATTAAGAACCACCCATAGGCACGCTGGTTGGGCGACCTTTGCCAAGACTCTGCCATATGTGTGGACATCCAGGGTTCGACCCCCGTGGACTCCACAAAATTTTAAACAAACAACCTTTAACATGGTGCCACGTGGCAGCCCATGTCTAGCCCACATGGCACCTCCCAATTTGCCATCAACATGCCACATGTCCAAATCTAATTTGTCCATGTGTCTATCATTTAAACGCTCCGTCAGCTTTGCCCAATCAACAACTGTACGGACTATACAGTCAACAAATTTTTACATGTTTGGCAAATCGAACAGAACCCGATATCTCCCTCATATAGTGTCCATTTGAACCCGTTTGAAGTGCGTTGGGTTCGTGATGATGAGGCCTACATCCCTGTTTGTTTTGAAGCGATTCTGAGCACTTTGAATTTTGAGCAAAATTTGATCCATTGGATCATCCACTCTTTCATTGGTCTGTAGTGTCGATGGCTCTATGCCTTCGTTGCTACTTATTGTTTGTGCTTCCTCGAATTTCTTGAGGAATTGTCCCATTTCTGCCAGCTCTTTTTGCAGTTTATCCCTGTGATGTGCTGCATGATCGAAGTCTTCTACTAGGCAATCCTGGACCATTATGGCGATCATTTCCCCATCGTCCTCTGTGATCGTATAGTTCGACAATGCTTGTTGCGCCTTTGATTTCTTGTGCTTGCTTCCTGCATGCGCAGCTGGTCTCTTATTTCCCCATGGTTTCTATGTGATGGGATTTGGGGCGGTCTCATGCGCTCCCTCAGCCTGTTTCTATTGTCCGTTGGTCGGCTATGTAGTCTCTTTATTCCCCTTCTGGGTCCCTGTCCGCTTTGACCCTTCGTCTGCTTGAGTCGGCTTGCCTTGGCCCGTTCTTGGTTTCTTGGGCACTTGGATTTCCAGAGGTTGCGTTTCCGCTTGTTCTGCCTCTCCTTCTGTTGTTATTTCTGGTACTTCCCAGGCAATGGATGATGACCATGTTGATATCATCAGGCCATTCGTTGATGACCATGTCGATATCCTCCATTCATCAGGACATTCGTTGATGACCATGTCGATATCACCCTCTGTGATGCAGTAGCACATATGTAGCTATTGTTTATCTGGATCCTGCCTTGGTTGTATCCACATTGTCTGTCTTGTGGCCTGGAAATTAGTGATGTCTGCATATTGCGCGACAACTTCTGGTGTTATTCTCCATGATCGACTGATAGTTTCATGTATGTCGCATAGGTATGCTTTGAATATGATTTTGTTCTCCCTCTTATGCAAGGCCTACGACCCAGATCTCAGTAATAGGTATCTCGCTCGCGCTGGCTGTGGTCTGGTACAAAAAATTACATACCCTGGTTCTCGCCATCCCATGAAGGCTATTAGGGTAATCAACCACGAGTAATGGAACTCTATGCCTAGGTCCTGCGCATCCTTACAATCCTCTTGAAATAAGTTAAAAAAATATGGCGCTCAACTCATAAAGGTGCCTTCTGCGCACTGAGATGCAACTGCAATGACCCCTATTGGTACTTCATCTTTGCGGCATTTTCTGAGAAATTTACAAGCCAAGATATTTGCTCCCAATTGTGTAGCTACGTTGTTGATTCATTTGATCATGATGTGATCTGTCAGGATTTTTCGAATGACTTATGGTTGAGTTTTATTTGCATGCATTAGTTAACCATTGGGAAACTTAACGAAAGAACGAGAAAAGAGAATGAATCATACAACCATTAACATATTTGCAGATCTGAAATGCAATGAAAAACAACAAACCATGATACACATGTTGATAACGGAGTTCGGCACAACTTTGCCTACGTCTCCGGGCCTTTTCTCTGTGAGGGAGGCTTCTTTATTTCTGTTTGAAAGCTTAATAGTACATCTTTACAATTTGCCGAATGGCTTCTAGACTGATCTGGTCATGTTCGCCCAGATCTCTAGAATCTTGCACAACTTACGGCACCTGAAACGGATGTCCCGAGCTCTCAGAAATCGTCCGACAACATCTCCTCCTCAACAGCTTCCCTGCCTCAAACTGGCTTTGACTTGGCTTTGCCTCAGCATCTCTGCTCTCCAAAACCGTCCAAAAGCTGTCTAAAAGCTCCTTCATTGGCCTCAAAATGGCCTTGGTTAAATAGTGGGAAAGTTGGTTGCTCATCCCCAACTTCCTCCCAAAAAAATAGGCTCTAAAAAAGCCCAATAACTCCCAAAAATGAGTTAATTACATTACAAAGGCTTTAATTAACAATAAAAACCCAAAGTGGTTATAAAAACCCACTTTCAAAACTATATTATAGTTATATTCGGGCCTAAGCCCCCTTCGCTGGCACGCGCGCACCTCCAAACGGTCATATGTTGTTTAATATGGCCAAGCGCTTAGCCCAAAAGGCTAGTGCTGACCCCAAACTCCATTAACACGCGGGCTCGTGGCTCTTTTCCATATGGCCACAACCATAACCGTTTTAAACCGCCTACTCCCATGATGTGTAACGGTCACATGGTAATTACACATAATCATGGGTCAAAGGTTATAATCCGCGTCGAATTCCCACGCGCCCCGTTTCAACACGGTGGTCATATACCAATACATATAACCGGGGGTCGGGGCTAAGCCCCGGCCCCACCCCCCGCCATTTAACACAACATACAAATTTAAATAAATTTAAATTCGCACATATAACAAGCAACATCCAATGGTGTAACGGTCGGGCGGACGGTGTTAAGGCGTAGCGCGGAGGGGAGGTCCGAGGTTCGAATCCCCCGGGCCCCAAAAACTTTTGACATAGCCCTCATTGGCTAAACCCGACGTGCCACGTGGCAGCCCGTGTTTGGGCCATGTGGCACCATAACCACCAATCAAACCTTGACACGTGTCGGCTTCCCAAAAACTTTTGACATAGCCCTCATTGGCTAAACCCGGGGTGCCACGTGGCAGCCCGTGATTGGGCCACGTGGCACCATAACCACCAATCAAACCTTGACATGTGTCGGCTTCTGATTGGTCCACGTCATTTCCGTACGCCACATCATCCTTGCCGCGTCAGCTTTCATACCTTGCCATGTCACTTGTTGTACGCCCAGTCACTTGCCGCGTCAACCTGCCACGTTAGCTGCTGACGTCACCTTGCCACGTGTCACCCTTTCAGTGGTGACACGTGTCACTTCGGGATTGGTCCAACTGCGTGCCGAAAATGCCAAATCAGCCTGACACGTGTCACTCCCTGGAGCCGCCACGTGTCCTGTACGGAACCTGCCACGTGTATGCGTACGGACCTGCCACGTGTCCCGTACGGACTGTACGAACATGTACAGTCAGCATCCAAATTTTTTCCTGTTTGGCTTGGCGGACAGAATGCGATATCTTCTCCATACGGACTCTGTTTGACAAAAAAATTATACCACCAGAATCAGGAAGACGAGACGGACGTAATGGTGTTGGTTTCGTCGGATTCCGAGAACTTTAATTTTTGAGCATTTTTCATGCCCTGACAGCCTTCTGAATCCGATTTCGGATCATGATGCCCCTCATTCCCCTGGCAGTGCCATATTTCTTCTTCATTTCTTCTGCCAACGCTTTCTCCTTGGATTTGTCGTCCAAAATCAATGCTGGATCCATACCCCGGATTGGTAATCATGTTATTTGCGCAATAAGCTTAATGGTAATGGGGACGGGTTTGTCCAGCCATATATCCCCTCCATGTGTGACTGCTAGGATTACTGAGAGGGGGGGGTGAATCAGTAATAGAGCAATTTAACCATATAATCCAAGTGTTATATCAATGAAGCATTATTATCCAATAACTGCAGAGTAAATAAGCAATGAACAAATGAACAATCATACACATACACAGTAC
>ML788731.1:670863-734335 GCA_009831015.1 Picea engelmannii
CAACGCTTTCTCCTTGGATTTGTCGTCCAAAATCAATGCTGGATCCATACCCCGGATTGGTAATCATGTTATTTGCGCAATAAGCTTAATGGTAATGGGGACGGGTTTGTCCAGCCATATATCCCCTCCATGTGTGACTGCTAACAACTGCTTGACGCATGTTGTCGCATACTGGCCTCTGCCAAAATGTGGTAGTTTCAACAAACCTAATATTCTTGTTCTGTCCAGCCCAACTACCCACTGGTGTGGCTGGTTGATCGTTTCCCCAAGTCGGGTTACGTCGATGGTCTGCATAAAGACCCGCTACGCAAGTTCCGAGAACTTGGTTTTGTCTGATAAGTCATGGTCGAAATACTTGAGCTTCCCAATGTGACCCAGTAGTTCTAGTTCTACCTGTACTCCAGCTGGTATGCATGGTAGAACAATTTCTGCTGCAGGTTTCTTGTGGGGTGAGCTCGATATCTAAACTCTGTCTTCCTACTACGGTCGTTGGTTCGAAGTTCCAACAACTTCTGATTGTTCCCCCATCAACCATTCTAGCCAATTCGAGGCATTTGCAACGATCTCCTCTGCTGGTTGACCTGAGATGGTCATTTGTGACTCGACTGGTTGCACTGTTGCTTCCATATTGTTTGTCGTTCCGTTAACTTCGAGGGATGCTTCGGTGCTTTCTGGTTGCACTTCTTGTTGGGTTTCCGCTTCCTCGTTCTGAAGCGCCTGCGCCGCTACTGGCGTATCCACTTTCATGGCCTTTGCTTGTGGCTGTTGAATTTCTTCCACAATCAGAGTAGAGTTCACCGATAGCGTCTTTGGAGATGGGATATTGTCGATGTCGACGATCTCCAGCTGTTGTTATTCGTTCTCTTCCAGCGATCCTCGTGACCTTGTTTGAACCCTGGTCGGTCTGGCTGTTTGGCCTGCTTCTGCTGGCTTCGATGTTGCCATAGTGGTGACTGTTGAACGTTTGTTGAGTTCGAATAACATATGTGAGCTCTGTGGTCTCGCTCTATTCGTTCCAGCTGCTATTACTCTCTCTGTTTTCCTTTCGCGAATAGACTAGTTGCTCCTGTGCTCGCGTGTTGTATGGCCTTGTCACGAAGCTTTCGAGGACGCTTCCTCCATTATGTGTTTAATGCACCATAACTGTGGGTTCAATGCATCTGCAACAATTTCGTACTTGCCATTACATTTGCTTTGCCGTCTCCAGTTGACGTGTTTAATGTGATGTCCCATCGGTCCTTGATGTGCTTTAATTCTGCCTAGTGTTGTCCTATCATATTGTTTTTGTCGATTTTCCTTTTTTTGCTTGTTTCCCTTTGTATATTACCGTTGTCCTTGCCTTTGCTGAATTCATGTTTTGAACGTCATGTAACCTTTCTATCTCTGGCATGCTGCGCGCTTTTTAGTGTTGTTTCCTTTTTGTTCTCTGTTTTTTGGTTTTTTTTACTGCGTGGTGGGTGGTAGACTGTCCTTGTACAGCTTTAGTCGGCTTCCGTTGATCATTCCTCTGAGGTCTGTGCCTGTTAAATCTCTTAATTGTACAACTCCTCCATCTATTACAAATTTTACCTCGTATGGTCCTAACTAATGCATTCTAAGCTTCCCCGGGTGTTGACATGATTTGTTGTCGTAGAGCAATATTAGATCTCCTTCCTTGAACGTTTTCTTCTTGACGTGTCGATCGTGCCAAGCTTTGTCTCTTGCTTTTTGCACTTGTTGATGGAATCTTGCCAAGATTTGGTCTTCCTCCATTGACAATAACTAATTCAGTCTCTCTTGTACTGCGCCTCGTTTTGTCATTTGTGTGATAGCTGCTATGCGTAAGCTGGGTACTAAAAATTCTAATGGCACTACTGCTTCTTGGCCATATATTAGTTTGAATGGTATGTGTCCTGTCAACCTTTTGCATGTAGTCCGATATGCCCATAATACTGTTGGTACTTTGAGGTCCCAGTCGTCTCTGTTGACGCTACAGATCTTTGTCAGTGCATTCTCCAAAATTTTGTTAAAAGCTTTTACTGTGCCATTCGTCTATGGATGATACAGTGTGTTATTTTGGTGATGAACTTCAAACTCTCATCGCGTAGATGGTGTTGTTTATGAAGTGTGTGCCTTGGTCGCTCATCAAAACTCTTGGGCATCCAAATCTAGTGATTAATTGTTCAAACAAAAAGTGTTTAGCTATCTCTGCACTGTAATCTTTTACTGGTGTTGCTTCCACCCATATTGTTAAGTATTCTGTCGCGGTGATAATGTATCTTGCCCCTGTTCTTTTGGCTGGAGGGTTAATTGATCCCACAAAATATATTGCCCATTTGTCAAATGCATGTAATGTTACTTGTGGTCGTAGTGGCATCTCGTCCCTTTTGTTGGGTTTGCCTACCCTTTGACAGACATTGCATCTCTGACAATATTCTTCCGAGTCTCTGTGAATTGTTGGTCACCATAGTCTTGTGCGTAATACCTTCTGCATGGTATCGTTTCCTGCATAATGCCCTTTTGCGATTCCCTCGTGGGTTGCTGCTAAAATTCTTGGTCGTTCGTGCTCTAACACGTACCTTCGCAAAATGCTATCTGCGCCCATATTGTATAGATGTCCCGCGATCAGTGGATAGTCGCATGCGCGGACTACCAGGTTCTTCTTCTGCGCGGTGGTATATTCTTGCAGCGCAATACCTGTGCTCAAGTACTGGATGATCTCTGCGAAGTAATCATCAACAATCTGTATTGAGAATAACTGTGCATCCATAAAGTTGTCTTCTAAATTCATAGGTTCTTCTCCATTTGTGACCTTGGACAGGTTGTCAGGTCCTGCATTTAGTTTTTCTGGTTTAACTAATACTTCAAAATCAAATTCTTGGAATAGTAGTAACCATCGACAGATTCTCCCCCCCAATATTGTCTTGTTGACTAGGTATGTCAGGGTTGAGTGATCTGTAAACATCTTAAAGTGTTTTCCCAATAAGTAATGTCTGAAATTCTGCAGTGCATAAACCATGGCTAGGCCTTCTTGTTTTGTCGTGTTATAGTTTTGTTCTGAGTCTGATAACTTTCTTCTTGCAAAAGCTATCGGGTGATCCAAGTCTCCCGCTCCTGGCTGCGCTAAGATAGCTCCAAGTGCTATCGCTGATGCATCTACATGACATGGAATGTCTTTTCCCAGTCTGGAAATACTAGTATTGGTGCGGTAACCATCTTTTCCTTCAGGGTATCCAGACCTTGTTGACACTCGTCATTCCATTGATACTTTGTATCCTTCCTTAACAACTTTTCCATTGGTGTTGTGATATGTGCATATCCTTTGATGAATTTCATGTAGTATCCTGTGTGTCCTAACGTTGCTCTTAGATGGCAGACTGTTTTTGGTGTTGGTAAATTAACAATGACTGCGATCTTTGCCAGATCCACTAGCAAGCCTTGTTTGCATACTATATGGCCCAATAGTCTCCCAAACGGTGTTCCAAATATGCATTTCTTGATATTCAGTGATATCTGGCATTGTCTGCATCATTCTAACATCAATCGTAAAACTTCCACATGGTTTTTCAATAGACTATAAACTATCCAATCATCCAGGTATACTTCGAGAAACTAATGGATGAACTCTTTAAATGCTGCGATGACCACTCTGGAGAATATTGCGGGTGCATTTTTCGGTCCAAACGACATGACCGTGTACTGACAAGATCCCCATTCTGTCATAAACGTGGTCTTGTGTCTGTCCTCCTGTGCTATCTTAATCTGATGATAGCCTGAGAATCCATCAGTGAATGAGTAAGCTTCATGTCCCCCCCACATTCTTTAACACTTCATCTGTGAACGGTGTAGGGAATGGATCGTGTAGGCATGCATCGTTCAACTTCCTCAAGTCGACGCATATCCTGATCCATCTTCCTTGTTTCTTGTCCTGTACTACCATCGGGCTTATCCATTATGATTCCTCACTGGTTCAATGATGCTGACTTTGAGCATTCTGTTGATCTCATCTTTAACTTTCTATTTATATATGGGGTTCGGTCTATAGGGTCGTTGTCTAATAGGTCTTGCTTCAGGTCTGAGTGGTATCTTCATCTCTCCTAATTATCCGGCTATACCCTTCATCTTTTTAAATGTTGTGGGAAAGAGGTGGCTATATTTGTGCAACAATTCTGTGATGCTTTCTACTGTCTACTCATCCCAGTAGTCTCCAATGTTGGCCATTTTGGGCTACTCAGTTGTCCCAATGTTAACTTTCTTTACCTTGATTGGCACGGAAATGACTTATGATTCTATGGGTGGTCCTTACACATCTCTTTCACCTTCTGCTTCTCCGATCTGAATATCGCGTGGATCCTCTTCGTCTAGTGTTTCCTCCTGTACATGGTAACATGACAACAATTCCTTGACTGTCTATTTATTCTGTTGTTGCTCTTCTGTGATAAATTCTATTTTCGGTTCTTTGATGAATATTACTCCTCTGATTCGTTTGAGGGTTGCGTCTATGTTGGGGTTCTCATGCTCGAATGAGAAAGTGATTGTAAAGTTATATTGCAATGTCCTCCATGTTGTAGTTCCTTTGCACAATTCCTGATCTGTAGACCAGTTCGCTGGTATGCCCTCTAAAGTATGTATGAAGTGATGAGGCCATTCCTCCGGTGGTGTCATTTTCCACAGCGTTTTGCACTTCGCCAAGTGTTTCGCTGGTGCCTCCTGTCCTTCGTATTTCTATTGTTTGTTGTATTCCTGTTCTGTGTTGAACCTTATGCGCAGTAGTCGCTTACATTGATACCAGTATGTGATGGTCTCTTTATGTGCGCCCCACCATCTTGCATGTGTGGCCTTGAGTGCTAAGTCAAGTGCTAACAGTCTTTGATTCTCTAATACTTCATCTTCATATTGTGTCAAGAATGTTTCCAAATCATTTAGTCTGTGGAAACCAGGTGGTTCTCTGAGTTCTTTGCCTACCCACCTTATTGCGCGGTGTATTCTTGCACATCTTCGCGTGGATACTTCGTGTAGTCTCTACTGCCAGTTTTCTAGCCTGGTGTCTGAGTCTGTTGCGCGTGAAGTAATGCTCCGCCAACTGAGTACCCCATCTGCAGTTGGGTTTACGTAATCCTCATCGCGCATAGTTGTTCTGTACAACTGCCCGTATCCTCTAAGTCCAAGCAAGTGGATTCTACGAACCTCTCCCCTTCCGATGGATCTAGTGGTGCTATGACCCTGTATTCTACGGATTCAAATGTCATCTTCCGTGTTTTTAAATTGATTATGGTCTGGTTGTCAAACGCCCAATCCAAACCAAGCAATGTCGGGTAAGGTGTTGCGTCGTCTACTATTTTGATGACGTCAAAATCTGCTTTAGTGCGCACTCCATCAAGATCTATTGTCACTCCTTTCAGTCTACCTATTGGTAAGACTCTATGTTGATTTGCTAGTTTTAATTGAACGATTGAGTATCCCAATGTTGGTTCTCCCATGCATTGCCATGTCATCTTTGGTAGCACATTCACTTTGGATCCTATATTTAGTATGATGTCTCCCATATTGAAATCCCCAATGTTAGCATTTAAACTAAATTCCCTACTTGTTCTTCTTCTTGTGTGTAGGTGATTGACTGTTTTTGGTTCTAGCTTTCCTTTCGTGTCGCTGCTACATTTCTCTAGCATGTTTTGCAATATTTTCACAGATGAAGGATCACTTAATACTTTTATGCATGATTGCAAAAATCCTTTGATTGTACTTATTTGTCCCTTGGGCTGCATTCTGTTGGTATGGTCCGGTGAGGGTGGCATCTCATATTCTGGGGCTTCCTTGAATGGCTGCGCAATTGAAGTCGACAATGTGTCCTCCTTCTGACGAGCTTCTTTAAAGATCTCCTTTTCCTTTTGCACGTCGAACTGCTTCTTGGGGTCAATTTTCTTCTTTATCCATTGGTTATGCATTGGTTCCTGTCGAACTGCGTCATTTCCTATTTTCGTTCTTCCACGAATGACTATATTGATGTTTCTTTCGTCATCCCTTGCTTTGGCTGAAATCCACTGGACATTATGATTGTTCTAGTTCCTCTTTTCCTGAATCTTTACTAGTAATGTCGGACATTCCTCTGTATTGTGGTCCAATGCACGACAATACATACAAGTTGCTGGCGAAAGTGGACATTCCCGTGCATAATGTCCTAGTTGTTGACAATTGTGACATGTGACTGGTCCTCTATTGCGTCTGAAACCTCCTCTGGCTCGTCCTCCTCCTCGGTAGCGTGCTCGGTCACCTCTCGGTGCGTTATACTGTGGTGCTTGATTGTACTGCACGGTATTGTACTGGGGCTGTGTCGGGTTATACTGTGGCTGCACATTATTGTAGGATTGTTGCACAGTATTGTACTGTTGATGTACAATGTTGTATGGAGTTGGGGCTTGATTTAACTGTGGCACTGCTTGCCCATTCATCAATTCGCCCTGTACATTGCATGCATCTGATGTTCTCTCCCGCATCAACTCCATAGTTCTGCAATCTTGTCATCGTGGCCCACCAACTTGCAAAAGGTGGAATATGAACTTTCTAGGATTGTCTGATATTTTTGCATCATCGTGCAGTGATAAAGGTTGTGACCCAGTTTCTTGCATATTTCGCACCATAATCCTCCCTGTGGTAATGGATTTGGCATACATGTTTCCATATACTGCACAGATGTTGGGCATTCGTTCTTGTGGTGTCCTTACGTCCTGCATGTGGTACAACAAACGACTTCTTGTTTGTTTTTGTCCTTATTCTGGTTCAACTGAAATGTTAAATTCTTCAAATCCTCCTTCAATTCTTCGATAGATGGGTCCATCTGCTGGTACTGGTTCTCTTCCAATTGCAAGGCTACTTGCGTCTGAAACTTCTGTTGTTGTAAGGTATATTTTAAGTGTGGGAGTAGTGAGTTGACAAACATGTGTCGATATTGCATCTTGGTCATAAGGTATTTTAGTTTTCTCTTTAGTTGCTTGAATCTCTGGTCAATCTCCCATACAAAATCTCTTGGGTTCTGTCTTATCTCGATCATCTTGTTCATGTACTGATCCTCTGAGCTCGGATTCTGGAACTCATTAATCAATAGCTTCTTAATGTATGCCAGTGTCCTTGTCATCCTAGGGGCATTGTTTGTGTGTAGACTCATGTACCAGTCTAGTGCGCAGGCTCTGAGCGTAATCGCTAGCTGCACGAGCTTGGTATCTTCATTAGTGATCTGCTTTGCTTCCCAGATCTTTGCACAAATGAACAAGTGCTTCTCAGGGTCTTCTGTTGCTTCTCCTCAAAATTCTGGCAATCTGATGGTGGGATCGTGTCCTGCCATTATGAATACTGAACTACTACCTCCTTCGCGCGGTGTAGGTACTTGACTAGTGCTGCCTGAACTAGCTCCTCCAGTTGTTGCTCATTTTGTAGATGTGCTTCTTGCTGTCGGACTTCCTCCGAACTTCGGTTGTCTAAACGATGGTGTTCTCTTTGGTGTATTAGTCACACATGGGTTTATGGGTTCCACACTAACATTAATATGGATAGGATGGTTGCCTTCTTATCCCATTCTTGGACCTCTCGTCTTCCTCTCATATGTTGTGCGCAGGATTTCCTCAATCTGCTCCACAGCCCGAAGATCCTCTACCTCTTCCTCATCGCTCTCCAAGCCTTCCCTCACGGCTACGACTCTCTTCTTGGTATTCACCTTATATTGGTAGGGTACTCCGCTACGCGTTGTTCCTGATGATGCCAAGATCCACTTGAGTTGGTCGTCATCCATCATGATCGGGTCCAAGGGTTCCTCCTCCTTCTTTCCTTTATCCTTACCTCCTTCCATTTATCCTCTCTTTGTCCGTGTTTCCCCCCTTCCCCCATGCATGTAGGGAAGTTTAGCTGTCTGATTCCATTGTCATTACACCTTTGTTATATAGCAGTATCTTAATAAAAGTATACAAGGATTGAATGTACCTTCCTCGAGGTCCACGTAGAAATTCTTGCTCTGCTGCGCTGTATGACTTCATTGTGTCAACTGCAAATTCTGTGATGAAACTTGCCACAATACTGTCAAGCCAAAAGTCTACTGCGCGGGTGAATTTGTTGTTCACCTGTTGTAACTGCTCAATCTGTATTGGGATCCAATCTAGCTGTCGAATTCAGTTCGTCGCGTGGTTATCCTTCAACCTTAGTATCCACTCCTGTAGTAGATGCAGAAAATCATAGAAAAAGACTTTGTGTAAATCAGTAAACACGTATTTGTCTAGATATTTGCGCAGTGTGATTCTAGGGTTTCTATTGTCTTTATGTGCAAACTCTAGCTCTTTTGTTCTCAACCAGCCTTCGATTTTTTCTTTCATGGGGTTCCAAGGTCTCAACATTCCCTTCTAATGGCTCATTGCTCTTCTTGTTTCGCTCGTTCGTTTCTCGTTCAATCTATCTCATCTACTCAGTCCTCTCTTGTTCCTATTAACACAACAACAAAACCATTTGTTGGTTATCTATTCTTCTTTACCGTCTGAGTTATTGAACCATGGTTCATGTCTTTCAGGTTTCCAACAAAGCCTCTAAAACTATCGCCCCTCCTGGTAAACCAGAAGGCAACATAGTACACATAATGCATTGCGCAGTCTCACCTGAGATAACTTTAAATGGGTGGTTGTAAGACTCATGTGTTTACAGCCAAGGATTGAGTATAAGATAGGGGTTTATTATTCAGAGCCATATACTATGAATTGTGATTGCAATGTACTATTACTCACGGGTGCACATTTATCTCTCATAGTTTAATTCCCGAACAACACAATCGTATTGCATAACAATGTATTAACTCATTCATTAAGCATAACAATTAATTGTTGAAAGAAAACAAAGATATACATGCATGCATCGCATTACATAGATATTACGGTGGTTCACCCCCTCCTGGGCTACGTCCACAAAGATTTGCCTCTAGGCTCTTTTATGATGGTAGTTCTGCATCTCCAGCGCCACGTGCTTACAATTCTCCTCAGATGGGTAAGATATGTATGAGGAGAACTAGATCACACCAAGCTCCATAGCCTACGATCTAATCCTCGGATCTTCCTCCTCTTCTTCGTTCTTATCTCAACAACTTACATAAATGGTTCATAACAGTATTACATAACACATCAATTCGTACATACTATGATGGAATATTACAAAAGCCGAACTAACACAAAAGCGAACGAACTTCCTTTTGATACCTACGTATCTATATTTATATATATCGGGCTCTTCAACCATTTACAATGTATTACCAAAACCCTAACCCTATTGACATTAGGTCTTCCTCCCATGCACGCGTGTTGTTCTTCCTTCCAGTTGTTGCTTACCTTGTGCACACTTTCTTACATGCGCGCATGTTCTTCTTCCTCCAGTTGTTACTGCAGTTTCTGCACGCTTTCTTTCCCACGATCATCCTTCTTTCCACTTTGGCCTGGTGCCAACACCAAGGTATTATGGATCCCATCGAGGCAGTGGTTTTGCCTCGATATGCCCGGATAGGTTATGTCCCAAAGGATGTTGGAGAAACCTCCAAAACCATTCGAGAAGAGGACCCCAGGACAGTCACTGAGACTCCAAAAGTCAACAGTTCATCCGGAGATGGAACTGATTCAGTGCAGGCCGAGAGAACAACTTCTCATGATCGAGGATTCAAGACGTATCCAAGGAGAGATGAGCATCACAATGAAGGAGTCGAGGCCAACTCTTCTTGCCAGTTTGATTCCAAAGATAACTCACCAAGGTATAAGAAATCTCGAAACTCTAAAATTCCAATTAATTATAAGCATGTTAATAATATACAACAAAGCTTGTGGCATCAAAGACCATGCACTTTTTGTGGATTGAATACGTAATAAACCAGATATAAAAAGTATGTAGTACAGAAATAAAATGCTAGTAATGGCAGAATAACATCAATATAACCAGAATAATCACCACAATAACACTGAAATGATATAAGAATAACAACAGAAATAACACTTTGATTCTGAGAGAAATGTTCACAGGCCTCTTCGAGGGGGCAACCTCCAATCGAACAGAGCTCTACTACAATAATCTCCAAGCTAGGGTTCTCATACCCTCGACTCTTATTTTTACTAAATATGTCTATTAAAAGAAGCATCTAGAGGAGGATCCTTCTAGAAGCGGAAGCTTCTATTAGGTCGTCTTACATTCGACTTATTCTATTTTATTGAAAGGCCTTATTAATAATGACCTTTATTACATCCGAATATATTATTCTACCTATGTGCAACTTAGGACTCTAACATGTCCTCCCCCTTAAAAACAACCTTGTCCTCAAGGCTTGAGATGTGGAAATTACTGCAGAATGGTAGCTGGTTTCCAAGTGGCATCTGCTGGAGTTGTATCTTTCCACTAGATTAACACTTCCTTGATGGTTCTTTGATGCAGGTGATGCTCACGCTAGTCGAAAACTGCTTATGGTTGTAGCCAAATGGATCCTCCTTCGGCTAACTCGGGAAGTTTGGTTTGAATTTGGCACTTGGTTCCGATCACCTTCTTTAAGCAGGAAACATGAAAAACAGGATGTAGCTTCGAATGACTGGGCAAAGCTAACTGATAGGCCACCTATCCCACATGCTTGAGAACTATATAAGGACCATCAAATTTGGGTGGTAGGTTCTGACAATGCTCGACCTTGAGGGAATTCTGCCGCTAAGGTTGTAGGCGAAGAAACACTTGATCCCCTTCTTCAAATTGACGTTCAGAGCGACCTTGATCTGCTTGTTGCTTCATGAGATTCTGTTCCACGACCAAATTCTCTTTTAGGGTATGGAGAATAGCCTCTCAAACTATAAGTGTTTGGTCAACCGCATGGACCTTCGAGACACCAGGTAAGTATGAGAGAACTAAAGGTGGCTTCTGTCCATATAATGCTTCAAAAGGAGTCATGTGTGTAGTTGTATGGTATGAAGTGTTGTACCACCATTCAGCTAGGGGTAACCATTGAGCCCGTTGATTTTGCTTTTCCGAGGCAAAACACCTCAAATATGTTTCCAAACACTTGTTGATAACTTCTGTTTGACCCTCAGTCTTGGGATGATAAGTTGTACTGAGATGCAATTGGGTGCCTTGTAGCTTGAACAGTTCTTGCCAAAAATTGCTTGTGAAAGTGGGGTCGCGATCATAAACAATAGAGTGTGGCATGCCATGGAGCTTGAAGACCTGATCCATCAAAATTTGAGCCACCGTGGATGTTGTAAATGGGTGTTGAAGAGCACAGAAATGAGCATACTTGGAAGGGTGATCAACAACCACCATGATGATTGATTTATTTCCCGATTTGCGTAAGCCTGTAATAAAATCCATAGAGATGTCCTTCCAAATAACAGGTGGAATCGTGAGCGGTTGTAGTGTGCCCGAAGATTTGATTGTTTCTCCCTTGTTGCGTTGACACACATCACATTCGACGACAAAATTACGAATGTCTTGTTTTATACCATCCCAGAAAAAAGAACGTTTGACCCTGTCATAGGTATTGGTGAACTCGGAGTGCCCCACCGTCGGTGTAGCATGAAGCTCAGAAAGTATCGTGGATTTAAGCTTTGATTGTTTACTTAAATACAAATGGCCTTTGTATCGAAGCTCATCATGGAGCCAAGAGTACCCTAGGGGAGTTGGAGTACTGGATTGCAATTGTTGGATCAGCTGCAAACTTTTGGGATCTTGTAGCCATTCCTGGCAAATAGCTTGGAGCCAATTTGGTACAATGAAGGAAAGAGAAAACAGGGATCCTTCATCTTCATATTTGCGGGAAAGTGCATCCGCAACCACATTTTCTTTGCCTTGCTTGTAAATGATCTCATAATCACAGCCAAATAGCTTAGTTACCCATTTTTGTGGCTACGGGGAGGAAATGCGTTGTTCCAAAAAATACTTGAGGCTTTGATGGTCTATCTTAATTTGGAAGTGTTGCCCCAATAGATAAGGGTGCCACAAATCAATGACATGCAGAATAGCCAACATTTCCTTTTCATAGATAGATTTGCCCAGATTTCTTTCAGACAGTTGCTTGCTGGTAAAGGCCAAAGGTCAACCCTCTTGCATAAGGACAACACCAATTCCTTTCCCTGAAGCATCACATTCCAAGACAAAGGTCTTTGTGAAATCAGGAAGGGTCAGGACTTGAGTGGTGCACATGGCCATCTTGAAGGTTTGAAAAGATTGAGCAACAGCTGGAGTCCAAGTGAAAGAGTTATTTTTTAGGAGAGCAGTGAGAGGTACTGCAATCTTTTTGTAATTCTTAACAAACTTGCGATAATAACCTGCTAGGCCATGAAATCCATGCAAGCTTTTGAGAGTCTTGGGGTGAGGCCAATCTTGCATAGCTTCAATCTTTTTAGGATCCACCCTGACGCCGTCCTTGCCAACCAGATGACCCAAGTACTCTACTTCTGAGGCGCCAAAAGCACATTTAGATTGTTTCAGGAAAAGTTGGTGCTGAGAGAGTAGATGGACAACTCGATCCACATGAGCAAGATGTTTTGTCCAGGTCTTGCTATAGATGAGGATATCATCAAAGAAAACTAAGACAAAATGACGGAGAAAAGGGCGGAAGACATGATTCATGAGGCTTTGGAAGGTGGAGGGGGCATTACACAAGCGAAAGGGCATGACCAAAAACTCATAGTGGCCCTCATGAGTTCTAAAGGCAGTCTTGGGAATGTCTAACTCTTTCATACGTATCTGGTGGTAGCCTGAACGAAGATCAAGTTTAGTAAAGAATTGGGTGCCACTCAGTTCATCCAGGAGGTCATCAATGACAGGAATGGGAAATTTGTCTTTAATGGTAAGTTTGTTGAGGGCACGAAAGTTAGGACACATTCACCAAGAACCTTCTTTCTTCAGGTTCATGACCACAAGAGAAGAGTAGGGGCTCATACTAGGGTGGATAATGCCTACATTAAGGAGTTCCTGGACCATTTTCTCAATTTCATTTTTTTGGGAAAAGGGGTGACGATACGGACGAATATTGGGAGGAAGGCTTCTGGGTACAAGGGGAATGGAATGATCATGAACACCACGTGAAGGAGGGAGTCCCTGGGGAGTGGAAAAGACCACTTGATGTTTAGAAAGGATGGCTTGGAGGTCTTGCGGCACCGAGGGTGTTTCTATTGCTTGGATGGCATGGAGTTGATCAATAACACCAGAATGACCCTTTTTGAGCAACTTTTCCAAGCGATGGGAACTAATGATCTTAGGTGAACCGAGGGTGATGCCTTGGAACTTATATTGGTGGCCCTGCTGGTCAAATTGCATGGTTAATTCCTTAAAATCCATGAGAATGGGACCCAAAGTCCTTAGCCAGTCTGCACCCAACACAATGTCACACCCGCCCATGTCTATAACAAACATATGAGATTTCAGGTGGTAGTCACCAATTTGGAGACACACATTTTCACAACGCCCTCCACATTTCATGGAGCCACCATTGACAATCACGATTTGGAAATTATTGACGTCATGTAATTAGACAGCTAGACTTCCTTGCGTGCATGGGGGAAGGGGGGAAGCACTGACAGAGAGAGGATAAATGGACGAAGGCGAGGATAAAGGCAAGAAGGAGGAGGAATTCTTGGACCCGATCTTGATGGATGACGACCAACTTAAGTGGATCTTGGTGTCATCAGGAACAACGCGTAGCGGAGTACTCTACCAATACAAGGTGAATACCAAGAAGAGAGTCGTAGCGGCGAGGGAGGGCTTGGCAAGCGATGAGGAAGAAGTAGAGGATCTTCGGGCTGTACAGCAAATTGAGGAAATCCTGCGCGCAACCTATGAGAGGAAAACAAGAGGCCCAAGAACCGGAGGAGAAGATAGCCATCCTTTCCATATTATTGTTAGTTCGGAACCCATAAACCCATGTGCGACCAATACACCAAAGAGAACACCATCGTTTAGACAACCGAAATTCGGAGGAAGTCCGACAACAAGAAGTTCATCTACCGCAGGACCAACAACTGGAGGAGCCAGTTCAGGAAGTACTAGTCAAGTATCTACACCGCGCGACGAAGGTAGTAGTTCAGTATTTAGAATGGTAGGACACGATCCCACTATTAGATTACCATAATTTCGAGGAGAAGCAGCAGAAGACACTGAGAAGCATTTGTTCATTTGTGCAAAGATCTGGGAGGCAAAACAAATCACTGATGAAGATACCAAACTTGCGCATCTAGCGATCACGCTAAGATACCGCGCACTAGACTGGTACACGAGTCTAGACACGAACAGTGCCCCTGGGACGACGAGGACACTGGCAGACATTAAGAAGCTATTGATTAATGAGTTCTAGAAGCTGAGCTCATACGATCAGTATCTGAACGAGATGATCGAGATAAGACAAAAACCAAGAGAGTCTATATGGGAGATTGACCAACGATTCAAGCGATTGAAGGGGAAGTTAAAATACCTTATGACTGAGATGTAGCACTGGCACTTGTTTGTCAACTCACTACTCCCACACCTAAAATATCCCTTACGACAACAGAAGTTTTAGACGTAGGTCGAGGCTCTACAAGCAGCCTTGCAGCTAGAAGAGAACCAGTACCAGCAGACGGACCCAACTATTGAAGAATTGAAGGAGGATTTGAAGAACCTAACATTTCAGTTGAACCAGAATAAGAACAAGGACAAATGAGAAGTCGTTTGGTGCACCACATGCAGGACGAAAGGACACCACAAGAACGAATGTGCAACATTCACGCAGTATATGGCAATAGGCATGCCAAACCCACTACCACAAGGAGGATTATGGTGCGAAATATGCAAGAAACTAGGTCATGACCCTTATCACTGCATGATGATGCAGAAGTACCAGACAGTTCCAAAGAATTCTTATTGCACTTTTTGTAACTCGGTAGGCCATGACGACAAAGATTGCAGAACTATGGAGCTGATGCGGGAAAGAACATCAGACACATACAGGGTACAGGCCGAAATGATGAATGGGCAAGTAGCGCCACAATTCAATCCAGCCCCAGCTCCATACAACACTGTGCAACAACCATACAATAATGCACAGCCGCAGTACAACCCGACACAACCCTAAAATATAATACTGCACAGTATAATCAGGCACCACAGTACAACGCCCCGAGAGGGGATCGAGTAGGCTATCGAGGAGGAGGATGAGCCAGAGGAGGTTTCGGATGTGGCAGAGGACCAGTCACATGTCACAACTGTCAGCAACCGGGACATTATGCACGGGAATTCCCACTACCACCGACAACTTGTATGTATTGTCACGCATCGAATCACGAGACAGAGGAATGTCTGAAACTATTAGTAAAGATCCAGGAAAAGAGGAACCAAAACAATCAGAATGTTCAATGGATTTTAGCCGAAGTAAGGGAGGATGAAAGGAACATCAATATAGTCACTCGTGGAGGAACAAAAACAGGAAATGACGTAGTCCAACAGGAACCCGCACAGAACCAACGGGTAAATAAGAACACCGAACCAAGAAAGCAGTTCGACGCACCCAAAGAAAATGAGACTTTTAAGGAAGCCAAACAAGAATTTCAGAAGGTGGACACAACATTGACTTCCACTGCGCAACCATCCCATGAAGCCCCATAATACGAAATGTCGCCATCATTGGATCATACCAACGGAATGCCACCTAAGGGACAAGTAAGTACTATCAAAGACTTTTTGCAATCATGCATAAAAATGTTAAGTGATCCTTCATCTGTGAAAACATTGAAAAACATCCTAGAGAAATGTAGCAGCGAGACGAAACAAAAGCTAGAACCAAAAATTGTCAATCATCTACACACAAGAAGAAGAACAAGTAGGGAATTTAGACTGAATGCTAATATTGGGGATTTCAATATGGGAGACATCATACTGGACCTAGGATCCGAAGTGAAGCTGCTACCCAAGAAAACTTGGCAATGCATGGGAGAACCAACATTGGGATACTCAAATGTCCAATTAAAACTAGCAAACCAACACAGGGTCCGACCAATAGGGAGACTGAAAGGAGTAACAATATATCTTGATGGAGTGCACACTAAAGAAAAAGTTGAAGTCGTCGAAATAGTAGATGGCACAACACTGTACCCGACACTACTCGGTTTGGACTGGGTGTTTGACAACCAGACCATAATTAACTTAAAGACAAGGAAAACGACATTTGAATCCAGAGATTACAGGGTCATAGCACCACTAGATCCATTAGAAGGGGAAAGGTTCGTAGAACCCACTTGCCTGGACTTAGAGGAGATTGGCCAGTTGTTCTGTACAACTACGCGCAAGGAGGATTACGTAAACCCAACTGCAGACGGGTACTAAGTTGGTGCAACATTACTTCATGTGCAACAGATTTAGACATCGGGTTAGAAAACTAGCAGCAGAGACTACACAAATTATCCATGAGAAGATGTGCAAGAATAGACCGTGCAGTACAATGGATAGGCATAAAAATCAAAGAACCACCCAGTTTCCACAGACTAAATGATTTGGAAACATTCTTGACACAATATGAAGACGAAGTATTAGAGAACCAGAGGCTACTAGCACTGGATTTGGCACTCAAGGCCACACCTGCAAGATGGTGGGGCGCACACAAGGAAATTATCACAAACTGGTACCAGTGTAAGCGGTTACTGCGCATAAGGTTCGGTGTAGAACAAAAAAAACAACATACAACAGAGATACAAAGGACTAGGGACACCAACAAAACACTTGGAGGAGTGCAAAACACTATGGAAAATGACACCACTAGAGGAATGGCCTCACCACTTCATTCACACTTTAGAGGGCATACCAACGAACTGGTATACAGATCAGGAATTGCGTAAAGGAACTACAACATGGACGACATTGCAACAGAACTTTATCGTCACTTTATCATTTGAGCATGAGAACCCCAACATAGATGCAGCCCTGAACCGGATCAGAGGAATCATATTCATTGAAGAACCGGAAATAGAACTGATTACTGAAGAACAACAGCGAAATAAGCAGACATTCAAGGAACTATTGTCATGTTACCACATACAGGAGGAAGCACCAGACAAAGATGACTTGCGTGACATTCAGATTGAAGAAGTAGAAGGTGAAAGAGATGTGAAGGGACCACCCATAGAATCTGAAGTTATTTCCGTGCCAATCAAGATAAAGAAAGTTAACATCAGAACAGTTGAACATCCCAGAATGGCCAGCATTGGAGACTACTGGGATGAGCCAACAGTAGAAAGCATCACAGAGTTTTTGTGCGAATACAACGATTTGTTTCCTACAACATTTACAGAAATGAAAGGCATAGCAGGAGAACTGGGAGAGATGAAGATACCTCTCAGACCTGAAGCGAGACCGATTAGACAACGACCATATAGATTGAACCCCATATATAAACAAAAGTTAAAGAAGAGATCGATCAAATGCTCGAAGCCGACATAATTGAACCAGTCGCGGAATCCGAATGGATAAGACCGATGGTCATACAAGACAAGAAACAAGGAAGAGGGATTAGGATATGCGTTAACTTGAGGAAGTTGAATGATGCATGTCTACACAACCCATTCCCTACACCATTCACAGATGAAGTGTTAGAGAATGTGGGGGGACATGAAGCTTACTCATTCACTGATGGATTCTCAGGCTACCATCAGATTAATATAACACAAGAGGACAGATACAAGACCACGTTCGTGATGCCATTTGGACTGAAGAATGCACCAGCAATATTCTTCAGAGTGGTTATCGCAACATTTAAAGAGTTCATCCATCAGTTTCTCGAAGTATACCTGAATGACTGGACAAACTATAATCTGTTGAAACCATGTGGAAGTTTTACGCTTGATGTTAGAATGATGCGGACAGTGTCAGATATCACTAAACATAAAGAAAAGTATATTTGGAACACTGTTTGGGATACTATTGGGCCATATAGTATGCAAATAAGGGCTATCGGTCGATCCGAAAAAAGATCGCAGTCATCGTTAATTTACCAACACCAAAACAGTCCGTCAGCTACGAGCGACATTAGGACACACAAGATACTACAGGAAATTCATTAAAGGATATGCGCAGATCACAACACCAATGGAAAAACTCCTAAGGAAGGATACAAAGTACCAATGAAACAACAAGTGTCAACATGGTCTAGATACTCTGAAGGAAAAGATGGTCACTGCACCAATATTAGTATTTCTAGACTGGGGAAAGACATTCCATGTGCATGTGGATGCATCAACGATAACACTTGGAGATATCTTAGCGCAACCAGGAGCAGGAGACTTGGATCACCCGATAGCGTTTGCAAGCAGAAAACTATCAGACTCGGAACATAATTATAACACGACGGAAAGAGAGGCCTAGCTATGGTTTACGCACTGCAGAAGTTTAGACACTATCTAAAGGAAAACATTTTAATATGTTTACAGATAACTCAGCCCTAAAATACCTAGTCAACAAGCCAGTGTTGGGGGAGAGAATTTGTCGATGGTTACTGTTATTTCAAGAATTTGACTTCGAAGTAATAGTCAAACCAGAAAAATTGAATGCAAGACCTGACCACCTATCACGGGTCACAAATGGAGAAGAACCCACAAACCTAGAAGACAAATTTCCAAATGCCCAGTTATTCTCAGTACAGATTGTTGATGACTACTTTGTAGAGATCATCCAGTACTTGAGCACAACTACCGCGCTGCAAGAATATACCACCGCTCAGAAGAAGAACCTGGTAGTTCGCGCAGTCGACTATCAACTGATCGCAGGACATCTATATAAAATGGGCACAAATAACATTTTACGAAGGTACGTGTTAGAGCACGAACAACCAAGAATTTTAGCAGAAGCCCACGAGGGATTGGCAGTAGGACACTATGCAGGAAAAGCTACCACGCAGAAGGTACTCCACGCAGGATTATGGTGGCCAACGATTCACAGAGACTCAAAAGAGTATGGTCAGGAATGCGATGTCTATCAAAGGGTAGGCAAACCCAACAGAAGGGACGAGATGTCGTTACGACCGCAAGTGACATTACAGCCATTTGATAAATGGGCAATAGACTTTGTGGGACCAATTAGCCCACCAACCAAAAGAACAGGGGCAAGATACATCATCACCGCGACGAAATACCTAACAAGGTGGGCGGAAGCCGCGCCAGTAAAAGGCTGCAACGCAGAGACAGCTGCACACTTCTTATTTGAACAAGTAATTACTAGGTTTGGGTGCCCAAGAGTCTTGATGAGTGACCAAGGCAGACATTTCATAAATAGAACCATCCGCGCGATGTTCGAGGAGTTTGAAGTTCACCACCAAAAAAGCACACCATACCATCCACAGGCGAATGGCACAGTAGAAGCCTTCAACAAGAGTTTAGAGAACGCACTAACAAAGATCTGTAACGTCAACAGAGACTACTGGGACCTCAAAGTACTAGCAGTATTATGGGCGTATAGGATGACATGCAAATATTTAACAGGGCACACACCATTCAAACTAGTCTACGGCCAAGAAGCAGTAGTGCCATTAGAATTTTTAATACCCGGCTTACGCGTAGCAACTATCACACAAATGATAGAATGCGACGCAATACAGGAAAGACTGAAGTAGTTGTTAGTAATGGAGGAAGACTGAATCCTGGCAGGATTCCATCAACAAGTGTAGGAGGCCAGAAACAAAGCATGGCACGATCAACACATTAAGAAGAAGATTTTCAATGAAGGAGATCTAGTATTGCTCTATGACAACAAATCATTTCAGCACCCAGGAAAGTTGAGAATGCATTGGTTAGGACCATAGGAGGTCATATGAGGTGACCCTATTAAGAAGCCCGAGAGCTTAAGATTGACTAATAAAGCCAAAATTGGCTTTAAATTTTTTATTTTTTTTAATAAAATCGCTAATACCCTGCATACAGAGTCGAGACCCAAAATTGACTTTTAAAAGTCAATTCTATTCGCCAAATTTTCAAGATTTTTTTGAAATTGTCATTGATGAAGTTGGCGCTGCGAAATCTCCTAATTCACCGGCTTTGCGAAATGACCAAATTTGCTACTGCAAATTTTTGTGCTAACATTTGGCTTCATGGGGGATGGCACGCTTCTTGCGAACTGCCAAGAACTTTCAGACCAGATGCCTTATTCATTTCATTCTTTCAACCTGTACTCTATCTATGATGTGCTACAATCAACCAGAGCTGCAAACTGTGAATTGTTCAAACCTTAAGAGCATTTATGCTCATTATTGAAAACTAAAACACATGCACACTGCAAACCAAATGCAACTGGAAACAAAATGCTCGCATATTGAGCTTATTTATACACACTCCTACACTAACCAACAAGGGTCAAGTTGGTCATGTAAAAGAAAATTTTCAATGTAGAAATGTAATCATTTTAGTAACAACATGGTCTTTTTCCTTGTGAGTGAATGAAAACATGCAGGAAAACAAGGATTTCTGCAGCAAAAAATGAATGAGTAGCCAATACTTACAGTTGTAAACTGAAATCCTACCAAAAACTAGAGCATTGGAGACCTTTGAAAAATACAACTCCATGCAAAACACCACAGGATCATGAAATTCATGAAAAACCTCCAAGTCACCACATTGTTCAGAGTAATGAAAACTTCCAGGAAGAAGCATGTCATGGATCAACTCGTTTGCTTCAACTTTAGTTTCTTGAGAAAAGATATCATTTTGAAAATCATGGGAAACATGTTGAAAATCTTGAGGAATAATTTCTTCAACTATTTCTTGATTGCAAACACTCTGATTGACAGAAGTTCTATATAACTTATTAAATTCCATACAACATCCTTCATATAGGAGATCATCACCATAACCTTGCTTGCAACAATTATTAAATTCAATATGAAAATCTTTCAACGACTGAATGCAAGCAACTGAAAGAGATCTACACCACTCACGAGCCTTTCCTTCCAAGTAGTACCTAAAAAGCTTAATCTGAACATCTTCATGCACGATATGAAGTCAATGAATAAAATCATGAAAATCCAACAAATGTTCAGCTGGTACTTCCCAATCTTCTCCCTGAAATCTGGGAAGGCAACCTTCCCATTCATCTCCACTAGGCACTGGATTAGGTAAACCAACTATCTTTGAAAAATCACAGAAAGCATACCTTTGAGCTAAAATTTTGTCCATTTCAAACTAGTGGAGTCGTCAATAGATTTCCGAACAATGGAGTCGTCATGGTGAAATATTTGTGGCATGGTTTAGCGAGCTTGGTGCTTAGCATTGGTCTTAGAGTATGGTTTACGTGTTGGTTTGGTATTTGTGTTAATGTCGCGGGTACTTGGCTGTTCGGCTCGTGGACTTGGAGCTTGGCCTTTGGGTCCTAATATTTTTGGTCAGTAAAACATATGAGGTGACTTGTTCAGAAGCTCGAGAGCTTAAGATTGACTAATAATGACCCTATTCAGAAGCTCGAGAGCTTAAGATTGACTAATAAAGCCAAAATTGGCTTTAAAACAATTTTTTTTTTAAATAAAATCGCTAGTACCCTGCATAGAGACTCGAGACCCAAAATTAACTTTTAAAAGTCAATTCTATTCGTCAAATTTTGAATATTTTTTTGAAATTGTCGTTGATGAAGTCGACGCCGCGAAATATCCTAATTCACCGACACTACGAAATGACCAAATTTGCTACTGCAAACTTCTATGCTAACAGTCGGGTCAAGCATATTGACGAGCCGACTAGACAATGTGGATTTGATGGAATCAACTCTAATAACCGAAGGTTGTATGTGGACAAGATCTTCCCGATTTCTAGGAAGTTGGTTAGATCTCCAAACTATAAATAAAGGGCTTGATGGCTCATCATCACGAACATGTTCAAGTGTGTTGGAAATGCTCAATATGCATTGTGATGTTTTGATCACAATGCATTGTACTTAAGTGTCGTAATGGTGTCTTTAGACACCACTGATATTTTTCGAAGTTATTTCTCTTCGATTATCCATGGATTCTATTATTTGTTTCGTACTAGGTTACACCCAATCCCCAACAATGCTCACTACATTTTCTCCAACATTAGATGCCATAGATGGGCACCATGGTTGCAGATACATACAATAGTAGTGAGAACAAAAACCACTAAGTATTTTGAGAATCTCAAGTGTCCTTCCATCATTAATCAACAAGAATTTCTTATTCTTCCATCAACCAACAAACCCACTCCACATTCAAGCCCATGATCAATCCTCCTCCAAGTTCTATGCTTATTGAAAATGTTTTATTACCACTAGCTTCAAAGTGATACCCTTGAATATATCTGTGTCATCCATACCCCATGCCATTTTCTTCCCCTTGAATCATTCCTTAAGCTCCCCAACTCTCAGTGTGGTGCCTAGAAGATTTAACATTGATTCAAGATGGCCCATGTGAATGCCCACTTGTAGAATCTTGATGCCAACATTGTGACCATAGTATTCAAGCCCAATGTAGTTCTCTTGGATTCTCGATAAAGACCAAGTATCCTACTGCAACACATGATAAAATGTCGAAGATAATCAAATGTATGGAAGCCAATCTAGTCTAAATTTAAGTTGAGCCTCAAGGATTTCATCCCTTATTGAAAGGGTTATGTAAATATTAGTGAAGGGAATGGGCTACGTAGAAAGAATACAAGTTTCACCTTGTTAAATTGCTTCTTTATGAATGTGGGCAACATCATGAGATGATAGTCATGTACCGAAACATAATCATCATTAGGGATGATCACTTTCATGACCTTGTTTACACAATTCTGATTAGAAATACATAATCCTACCGAAAGGATTGATCAAAGTCATCTCCATGAGTTGGAGAAAGAGGCAACATATAGTGAAATGATGGTCACAACTACTACTTATAAACCCATGGTAAAACTTATTTTACCCAGGGTAAAACTTAATTTGAATATAAAGGAACAAAAAATCAAATGCACACTTGAAATTCTCTAACATAAACTTAACAACACATCATTGATTTAGAAGCCACTTAGAGAGGTTTCCCCCATAACTTCCCATATTCTCAAGGCGTTAGAGCATATACTTCATTGTTTGGCACAAGATCGGGTAGAGCCTTCATGAAATCCTTTAGATTTTCTAGCATAGCTTGCCAAAGTGTTTAATCTTTTGCACATTCCCTTAAATTACTTGTTTTGGTGTAGGGGAATTGGGTAAGGAGCTTGTTTAAACCCCTTCTTGTCTTGTGAAAATAATGAAAACTACCGTGGGCAAGTGATTTGGAGGTAAATATAGACCATTTTCAATAATAAAAAACACATCATCATAGCAATAACACAAGACACTCATCTCTTCCGACCTCTCATAAATCAATTGCATCATCCCTACTAGGTCAATCATATGAGAGATAAACCCTTTAAAAATAATCAAAAAAATAAAAATTAAAAACCTAACTTAATCTATAACCCAAAAATGTGAAATGTACATACAAAACTAATGTATCTATCAATTGCTATAATGCACTACGAGTAATAATGTGAAATGTAGATACAAAACTAATGTATCTATCAATTGCTATAATGCACTACGACTAATAAGACAATTATATATATAGTTTTAATATAACATGTATACCTAACACACTAAAATTATTAAAATTAATACAAATATATCTATTTTAGCACGTACCACTATAAAAGCTCCTTCCTTTTCACAATGCGTTATTAGTCCCTGCCGTAGGCATAGAGGGACTATAGCGATCGATAATTCTTTGACCTCATATTAGATTGTCCATGGACCACAAATATTTCCATATTATCTATTGTTGGAACAACGAAACTGAAAACACCGATTTTTATATAATAAAAAGTACCATATTTGTCATGATATGATTGGACAACGGATTGGAGGTCTTATTGCCAGCTTCGCTATTCCCAATGTTATATATGTTGGCATATCCAAAGTATTTCATCGTATATGGTCTTTTTGAATCATATATTTTCTTATGCATTGGTCGAAGGTGGATTAATGATAACATTAGTTTGAATGTTTGCTTTAGCATTTTCTGTTAGGTAGAATACATTCTCTAGCATATTATTATGTCTGATTTTTGCTTTATTCTTGCGTTCTTCGAGAGAAGAGACCTGCCACGCTGCATTTTTTCTTAAATGTTTGCATAGGACTATGTTGTTCGACGGTTCTGACAGTCTTAAGTGTTTACCTAACAGGTCTAGTAGTCTTAAATGTTTATTGTACAGAGGCATTGCAATACAGTTTCGATCCATTTTTTATGGTGTTGTTTGCAGTGAAATTGTGTTGAATTGTTCTCTGTCGGCATCAATGGTTCAGTGGTCGATGCTTGTTCGATGGTTCGTTCCATGATCCTTGTTCTTGTTTGATTCAACTTTGCAAAGTTGAGGTCCTGCAGTTGCAATTGGACCTCTTCGTGGTTGTCACTGGTTTGTTGTTCTTCAAATTTGCAAGTTGTTGGACCTATTGTTGTGGTTTGCAGTTTTTGGGTCTGGGTTGTTGTCATCCCTCGTTGACGGGTAAGTTTATGTGCCATCATTTCGTTGGTATTTTTCAATGGTGGGAGTCCCTGCCTCGAAATTTTGTTGCAGACCATGTTTCTTTGTGCTCTTAATTTATGTTCTTAGAAACCATGCTTCTTCATATGCCGGCTGCCACGTCCATAGCTATTTCAAAAATTGCAATGCAGAGGGGTTTTTTAAAAGTAGTTCGGAGCTATCAGAAGAGCGAACCATCCGTCAGGGTGTAGACGCAGGGAATAGTTTTATTCTGTGGGTCGAAAACTGCGTCCAGATGTTGCCTTTGTCCTGTCCTTTGTATTTTGCAGAACTTTTTTTTGGCTCTGAGAAGCTTGTAGGATGCACGCCATGAATAGGTTAAAATCGATCTTTCTGGTGAGTAAATTTATGGTGTTATTTATTTGCGTCGTTTCTTTTTGTTTGGTTCGCTTTCCAGTGTGAGTTTGTTTTCTTCTCGTCTGCTATGGGGACTAGGGGGGATCGAAGTTGATAAGAAGAAGGTTGAAAGATACATACGGGGATTGGTACCCAGTTCCGCGCTTGTAGTTTTCCTATTTTGCTTTTTTTTTCCTACTTTTATTCTTTTTTTTCCCTTTTCTCTGTTTTCATGCACTGAAAGTATCTAACAAATAGCTTCAAAATGACAGTTCAAAATATGAAAGAAGTAATAAATGTTGAGTCGTATGAAATAGATACACACTCCATTATACATGACGACATTGATGAGGTTTTGCATAGCAATGGGCTTTTTAGATTGGATGCATTCTCGTATATTGTAGGGGATTGCCTTTTCGATGCATTTCAGGTTCTACTGCATTTCCGCTATTCCTCGACCAACCTGCGCAATGGATTGATAGATTATTTCCTGGGTTGTTTAAAAAATGGCGACGCTGAGGCATTGGAGTCATATGAATACAAATTGGAATCTGATTTTCTTTGGCGGTTGCATGGAATACATGATGTCCAAACGTATTTTTCAAAGATGTGGTTGTCTGCATCCCCAATTCTGCCTGCACATGAGAGGGGACTTTGGGGAGATACATTTTGTATACAGTGGATGTCTAAGTGGCTCAATATATCAATTGGAATATGATCATTGACAAGAAAAACAAGATATTTACTATTCAACAAAACTGCATCTGACAATCCATATTGCATCTTGTTCCATGATGCCAATGTTGTCAGTGATCATTATGAACCACTACTATACGAAAAATTGTTCATATGCAATGTTGAAGAAGCTAATATTTACTTGTCCCTCATTTGCAAAGACCTTGAATCGTAGTGGAAACGGATTATGCATCGCATAGACTCCCATGGTTTACAACTAGCAACAACTGTTGTGTCTAGCTATGGAGATAGTTTGTTCAATGCAATTTGTTGTTTGGTAGCAGCGAAGTTCGATGTGCAGTCGTTGCGGCTTTACACTGTACAGTCCTTTTGCAATGCAATTATAGACGGCAACCAACAAGATTTTAGGTGCTTGCATGAGCACCTTTCGACATATCTCCTACAAAATATGTCGGCAATTGGAAGTTGGAAAGAATACCTTGTAAACATGGCACTTCCATATGAAAAAGGGAATGTGGAGGGCGGCAGATTTTGTTTGCAATGGTTGTCTTGTTGATATTATGGTAGTTGTGGGAGGTATTTACCTCCACGTGTAAACCTGACGAGGATAGAATACTTCGAGAAGCAAGAAGAAACCCTAATGAGTTGGTTAATAACCCTAGAAGACTTGTCGTCTCAAGAAGATAATTTATATTAGGTTATTAGCCTCCAAGAGAAGAAGTCAGCCATAAATAATAATATATATTGAACAAACAGATACCTAGAATGAGAAGTCGGCCCAGGCAATTAGCCAGTATTAGTATAAATACAGGAGGCCAGTTCTCATTCTGGCAGGCAGTCTCAGAATTGCAGAGTAGCACTTGTGCCCACTGTAGTGCCTAGTTTTGTACGCATGTTCGAGGAGAGTTGTCGGTGCAGCTGTTGCAGCTAGCAGTTACGTTTTGGCTTGGAATATCTATTGGCTAGGCTTTCGACTATCTGATCGGCTCTTGTTGGTGCGCTATCCTTGGGGAAAGGTGTGCTACCCTTTGTTTGGCTATCTAGCCTAGGGTTTGCTTCCGGAGTGATTCTCTTTCAAGGTTAAGGTGCTCGGAGGGTGGCTTCGGCCTATGGTTGGGTGACAATAGAGATATTTTCAAAGGTAAAATGAGCACATCCATTATATTCTAAGAGGTTATGGGCCCACACCTCCTTCATTCAGTCTAACCGCTAGAAGGAAACATAGCCGCTAGGATATTGAGCTCGTTGAGGAACTGTCGCTAGGGTTACTAGTAGAAGCAACTTTCAAGACACTGTCGCTAGGGTTACTAGCAGGTGCAGTTGCAGAAACCCTAATCCTCTCGATGAGACACCTTAAGTGAAGAGATTGACCTGATCTCCAGACATATCAATGCGCCATAGCCTAACGCATCACTCGGTACTCTCAGCAAGCCAAGACGTCAAGTTTGAGTTTGTGGTCAAATCTAGGGTTTGACCAAGTAAAAGCAGCCATGACTTACTCTATGAAGTCAGAGAACAAGTTAGATGGAGCTTCTAACTTCAGAGCGTGGAAGACAAGGATTGATCTCATCCTTGCTAAGAATAAAGTGTTGGATATCGTGAAAGGAAAGATCATGAAACCAGATTTTGAAGAAGGGAAAGAGAAGGAACCGCAGAACGTTGCAGCTATGGAGAAGTTCAAAGACAGTGACATCAATGGCATGAGTATCATAGTGGATTCTATCAAAGACCACTTGATATATTACATCTCTCATATTGACTCATCGAAGAAGATGTACGATGCCCTAACAAACCTCTTCTTAGTCAGAAACATTGGACAAGTAATGAGTCTGAAGAACGAGCTCTGTGACATGAAGATGAATGATGATGACAACATAACATCATATTTTGTGAGAATCTCTCAGTTAAGAGATCAACTACAAGCTATTGAAGAGATCATCTCAAAGAAGGAATTGGTAAACATAGTACTCAATGGTCTTCCCAAGACGTGGGATGCATTTGCCGGAAGCATGAACACAAGGAAGAAGTATCCAACATTTGAAGAACTTTGGACTTACTGTGCTCAAGAAGAATCAAGGATCAGTGCAAAAGAGAAACCCCAAAAGAAGTACGATGATCAAGCCTTCACAGCAAGATTCAAGAATTTCAGGAACAAATGGAATGTTGGCTCAAGGAGGAAGCCAAATCAAGAGAAAGACATTTCAGAAATATAATGCTTCAATTGTCGAAAGTATGGTCACTACAAGAATCATTGTCCTGAGCTAAAGAAAAGGGAGGAGAAACACGAAGCATCAGTTGCCAAAGAAAAGGAACCTACAAAGAAGACTAAGCAGGATGAAAGAGACTTCTTCTTCTGAAGGTAACAATACTCTTCTTATTTTCTTGTACATATCTTGTTTGCATCGTCTCTATGCATATCTTGTATATCTATCTCTTGGAAGATAATGTGTTCCAAGAAGAACTATACCGATGGAAGAACAACAAGATAAGGATTGATATCATTGGATAATACATGAAAGAATGAAATACATCAAGCAAATCATGTGGAAACTATTGCAAGATAAGCCGAATAAATCATGAAGATACTTAGAAGAAGCAAAGATAGAAAGAAGTAAGCAAATCAAGAGGAAATTGGAGAAAGAATTATGACGTTTTGTAGAAGACAACAAGATGGAAGCGTGGACTTTGTTAGACAGAAAGAGTCGAATATATATTGCAGAAGACAATAAGGATGCAGACAGAAGCATGGACTCTGTTAGATGGAGGGAGCTGATTATATGCACCAAGGATTAGGAGGGAGCTAATCCTATGATTCATTTAAGATGATGAAGTATATATCCATGGTAGTAACCATGAAAGATAGTACGTGATCAGTTCAACCTCAGAAGAAGTCTTCTTCGAAGAGAAGCCTTAAAGTATCCCTGGTTGTCCATCCAGATCTGTGATCCTATGATGAAAGAAAGAAGTGGAATCTTTGGGGAATGGAATGTATAAGAAACTCCATGGACCCAAAATCTAAAGAAAAACATGAGGAAGAACATAAAGATTCCAAGAAAGAAGAGAAGCCTGCACAACCAGTCATTGTATTAAGAATCACAAGATTACCAGCCTGATATGAACTCAATAAAAGCAATCAAGCAGAGGAACTGAAAGTCGTGATGAAGAACAGTGTATGCAAAACTTATGAATGAAAGCATTGCGAGATCTAGAACTAGAGGTTCTTTTAGATGGAGGGAGAAGACTATGATGATTACTCACTTCGGTAAACCAAACATATCTTTACATGAGTCAATATCCATGAGTTGGAGTTCTACATCAGATAAATGCAAAGAATGTTCTCCAGAGCAATTGAGAAAAGAGCATATGAAGAGCAATCTCAAGACTTTAAGGCATACTAGAAAGAGGCCCTTGTATGTAGATGGAAGAAAATAACTTGGTGGAGAACCTCCAGTGCACAACAGAAGCGTGGTGAAGATTTCCTATAACATCAAGATGATTACTCAGTAGATCAGATCTCATGATGACAGAAGAAGTGCCACATGAATATGTTCGACTTTTCCAACAATGATATACTCTATTATTTAGAGCTACATGAAGCCTTCATAGAAAATAAGTGTTCCAGACTAAAGTACATTTGAAATGAAGCATTACACTATCCGTGACGAAGTCCACAAAGGAGAAAGTGGCTCTCCAATACATATCTCCACAGATGAGCAGATAAGTAGACATTTTGGTAAAGCTTCTATCCAAGATGAAAGAGTTTGGATAGTCAAGCTAGAGCTCGTGGAGACGACTTCTTTATTGAAAAAGGAAGAGATGACTCCCAGGTTGGGAGGGAGCACTGAAAATATTATTGAGGACATTCATTTTCAAGATTGAAAAATAGTCCATCTTGGACAGATGCTTTCCCTGTTTGGAAAGTGGATTGAGATTTCTGACGGACAACAATTTCCCATTATGGTTAACATGGGAAATGGTCCAGATTGCCGATGTATCATAGACATCGACTTCCCATTGTGGTTAACATGGGAAGTGGTCTAGGGTAGTCTCTCTTCTCGAGGGTTGATCAAGAAGACTGGCCCGCCTCGCTGGACAACGATTTCTCATTGTGGTTAACATGAGGAATGGTCCGTTTTGGAGGTTGATACAGGAAAGTCTTTTCCTCTTGTGGTTAACAGAGGCAATGGTCCGGACAGTCATTCCTTAGGGTTTATACATTCTCTCCAGGGTGCACTTTGATTAGTGTAGGAGGAATGGCCCAGGGTGGGGAATGGTCCAGGCTCAACAATCAGGGACAGGTATTCCTTAGGGTTTATACGTTCTCTCCAGGGTGCACTTTGATTAGTGTAGGAAGAATGGCCCAGGCCGGGGAATGGTCCAGGTTCAGAATACAGGACAATTATTTTTCCTTGCTTGAGAAGAATAGTCTAGATATCTCATTGTTCTACTCTGAGGGCAGATATTCTTTCAGATCTCACAGATGTAAATGAAAGATTGGCCCAAATGATTCAGTTTATATCATAACATTGTTTCTGTGCAGGTTGGTATCAAATGATTGTTATGAAGACTGCATGATAGTAGATGTATACTATTGTGGTGGACGTGTTCCATTGTTCGTGACTATATGTTGTTGATCAAGTACTTGTGTGTTACTTGGTGTGGTAGTGTACCACTGGATTGTAGTTATGTACTACTATGGATAGACACAATAGTGTTCTATTTTTGTCCTGATTGCCTTGAAGACTATCAACAGTTTATTGGAAATAATTATCAACCAGATGAATGATGAACAAAGATTTTCTAGACAGAAAATGGTTCAGAACATTTACTCTTCTAGATTAGAAGAATGGCTCTTGTATCACTCTGTGGAGTGAGCATCATGTCTGATTACTCAGATAGAGTATGGTTTTGAGAGATGATGCAGTTGATGATGATGATGGTGCTCGTGATCTAATCTATATAACTATGTTGATGCTATCGGGTGAATGGTATGTTTTGTGCTCAAGACCATTACCCATAATACCTCCCTAGCTAGGAGGGAGTGTTGATATTATGGTAGCTGCGAGAGGTATTTACCTCCACGTGTAAACCTGATGAGGATAGAATACTCCGAGAAGCAAGAAGAAACCCTAATGAGTTGGCTAATAACCCTAAAAGACTTGTCGGCTCAAGAAGATAATTTATATTAGGTTATTAGCCTCCAAGAGAAGAAGTCGGCCATAAATAATAATATATACTAAACAAATAGATTCCCAGAATGAGAAGTCGGCCCAAGCAGTTAACCATAATTAGTATAAATATAGGAGGCCAGTTCTCATTCTCGCAGGTAGTCTTAGAATTGCAGAGCAACACTTGTGCACATTGCAGTGCCCAGTTTTGTGCGCAGGTTTGAGGAGAGTTGTCAGTGCAGTTGCTACAACTAGCAGTTACGTTTTGGTTTGGAATATTTATTGGCTGGGGTTTGGACTATCTGATCAGCTCTTGTTGGTGTGTTATCCTTAGGGAAAGGTGCGCTACCCTTTGTTTGGCTATCTAGCATAGGGTTTGCTTCCAGAGTGATTCTCTGTCAAGGTTAAGGTGCTCAGAGGGTGGCTTCGGCCTATGGTTGGGTGACAATAGAGATATTGTTAATGGTAAAATGAGCACATCCATTATATTCTAACATGTCTATCATGTTCAGAGTAAATATCCAGGTCTGATCGGCCTTGCCAGAGGGCACTATCCATTCCTGGTCTATTGATTCAAATTATGATCGAACAATTGACATCCTCTCGTTGAAAACAGATGCAACACATATCCATTATGAACCTTTGCTTGGACATATCAGTGGTTTAGGGTTGAATTTCTATGCCAGCCAAACCACATCGAATCTACATACGCGTCGCATGATTTTTAGTGAGAATGAAACCCCTCCTGGTTGCGATATGGCCATATAGGGCTTGAACAAAAAAGCCATGCGTGAAGTTCATCATAGTTGTGATGAGGCCATACAGGGCTTAAACAAAAAACGTAGAGTAAGTTATCACAACTTGAAAAAGGTTATGCGTAAAAAATTTCCCAGTTGTGATGAGTCCATACACCCCTTAAACAAAAAACGTACACTAAGTTATGACAACCTGAATCAGAGTGAAATTCATCCCAGTTGCCATCAGGTCATCGTGCCCTTGGACAAGAAATGTAGAGTAAGTTACCACAACTTGAAAAAGGTCATACGTGAGAGAAAAAAATACATTGTTGTGCTTCCTTTTAGAGAGAAACTCACATATCATGATCTAAAGAAGTTTTTTCGTGCACAACAAAACAAAAACAGGTACGGTCGCATATCCCATAATGGTCGAGCAACTATCACATTTCGTGGCCTAGAAGCAACACCATGCACTACTACCAATGAAAACCAACAAACACTTTCTACTCATACTTCCATGCAAAAGAAAAATGCAAGACAAACGTACATGAAACAAATTAAAAACACTCCTTCCATTGTTTGTGCAATTTGTGAACAATTGAATTTCTCAAAAAATAGTAAATCTTTCATGCCTGATTTGCAAGCAGAATACCTTCGCTTGACAGTGCACGATAAACCATTTTCCAGTGGCAAAAATTGTCTTCCATGCAAACGGTCGCTTGAAAATGGAAAATTGCCACAATTTGCAACCCCTGAGAAAATAAGATGTAATACACCACTGGCAAATGTAAGTGCACTTACAGAACTTGAGGAGAGACTTGTGTCTCTGCGAATTGCATTTGCACAAATCAGGCCTTGGGGCTATAAACGACCCCATATGGGCTTAACAGGATCGATTATTAATGTGCTCGTTCAGCTAGATGTTGTGCAAAAAGCCTTGCCACAATTCATTAGCGATACAATGACAATTGTTGTGGCTCTGAAAAGACGCTTGCGATACAAAAATGCCTATGAGACAAGCAATGTGCATGCTGTTATGAAAGCAGTAAAGGAATTATGTTCCAAATCCCTATACAAAGCAAAGAACATTTGTATAAATGAGGACTGGAACAATGTTCTTGCAGAAGAGGATGCCAACTCTGCAGAGACTCTCGAAAATGCTAGTGAATTTGATACAAGTGATGAATCAGAGAATGAAACACCTATTGAGACATTGGTGCATGGATTCACTAATTCATAGTGCATTCGTGACTTGCAAGACAAGATTGTGGAAATTGCACCTGCTGAGGGGCAGTGTCCACTTGGAATATTCAAGGACAAATTCGTTGAGGAAATGAACTTTCCAACACTCTTCTATGGAGATCCATGTGCCGTTGACATTACAGAATGATTCAGTTATCATAAAATAGTCCGATGGGAGCTGCTACATTCAAGCAATGGTTTCTCCTGTCACATAACACATTTGTTTTTTAAAACAATGCGCATAATAATAGAGCAAGTTCTCTACTGCATGTGGGTCCGAATAAGAAAAGGATAGTTACAAGGAAAAAAATTGTTGGCCAAGGATGTCAAGTACAAAGTAAACCTAGAAAAAATTATGAAATCTGATATTGGATACATAGATTTCAAAAACATTCGCACCTCTCCTGACTATTTGCAACAAAACAAAAAAGTTTATTGTTGCAATGCTCCGACAATTGGGCCCGCCAACATTTTTCGTCACATTTACAAGTGTAGAGCATTGTTGGGATCCATTGGTAGCTGTTGTATCTGACGTGCATAGGAACAGGAAACGTAAAAAACAAATCGATACACTGGAAAACAAGCACATTGACTACCTCATAAGAAAAGACCCAGTGACATGTAGTCGCTACTATAGACATAGAATAAATGCTTTGAGACAATTGATATACCATTATGAAACGTTTTTTCGGAAAAATATCGGACTACTTTTTTGTGACTGAATTCCAGAATAGGGGAAATGAACATGACCACACATTGTTGTGGATAGAGGGTGCACTAGTCTATGGAACTGACAACAATTCAGAGATCGAACAATTTGTGGAGAAATACATAACATGCAACATAGATCATTTGGATCCAAAACTTGCCAAAGTTCATAGACATTACCATACAAGAAGTTGTAGAAAACGAAAAAACTCGCATTGCAAATATAACTTTCTCGTGTCGCCAATGAGAGCTACAAGAATCATAGAGCCACTTAGTTTAGAGGACAATGTTGTTTTTGAGAAATCTAAATCCTTGTTCGCATTTCTAGAGCAAGGAGAATTTGACGAGTTGATGAGCTTCGATGCATTCTTGACAGAGCTAAATTTATCAGAAGATGAGTACATCAAAGCCATACAATGTATGCTTAAGCAACCAACATTTTTCCTTAAACGAAAACTTTCCCATATTTGGAACAACAGTTTCTCCGAGGACATGCCAGTTATGTGGAAAGCAAATACAGATGCGCAGTACGTGCTCAATGCATATGTTGCGACGTCCTACTGTACCTCGTATATGACAAAGGTTGACAAATCTATGACAAGTGCATTCAAAAGAATACACAAAGAACATGAAAGAAGTCATATTGATTCCATACAAATGATACACACACTTGGCAACACATTGCTTACTCTTCAACAAATGTCTGCTCAACAAGCAGTTCACATTACACTTTCCCTGCCCCTCACTTGTAGTTCAAGAAAACGTATCTTCATAAACACATCTCCACTTGAAAAATGCACATTTGTGCTTAAACCACCAGTTTTGCTAGAACAAGAGCTTGACAATTCAGAAGACGTGTTATGTCGCTCTATTGTTGATTATTACCTTCAGCGTCCATCTCCTATTAGGCATATCTGCTTAGCAGAATTCGTATTGCATTACAAAAAAAATGGTGCACCCATATCAAAAAGAAAAAAACCCTCTTTGGTATGGTTTGTCAAATACAATAAACATTTTGACTATGAAAACTATTGTAGAGAAAAATTGTTGATGTACGTTCCGTTCGATGAAAACAAAGAGACATTAAAACATAAGTTCTCTACATGGGAGGCTGTGTATGTTGCCTCTGAGACTATAGTTCACATCAATGAAGCTAGATTTACCTACAATGTTAATCCAACATGGGGTGATCTAGAAATTGCAGTTAATGAGCTAGAAAACCTTGACAATCTTGATGAGACATTCACAAACCGAAAAAACAACCAGAACTCCTTGTGAATCCTATGACTTACAAACGGATTTGCCTCATCCTCCAGCAGGTAAAGGTGAAAAACGTATCAATCTTGGTTTTAAGGTCACAAAACATCCTTTCCTAATTGAAAATAATGAATACCACATAATAAGACGTCTGTTGAATCAAGAACAACAAACAATTGTAAATGACATTGCTCTTAAAAAATGCTTGAACATGGACACTCATGTGCACTTGTTCCTTACAGGCAGAGCAGGAACATGCAAGACATTCACAGCGAAAGCATTGTTCCAGATGCTTATACGAATCTATGATTCAAACAAATCCTCTGATCCTATGAAACCAAAGGGCTTGATAGTTGCATACACAGGAAAAGCTGCATATAATGCAGGTGGAACAATAGTCCACTCTGCATTTTTAATGCCTTTTAACAAGTCACAATTTCTTCCACTTAACAAGGAAATGTTGGATACATTGTCTAAGCTTTATGAGGAACTCCAACTTGTCTTTATAGATGAAGCATATTTGATTGGAAGTCGGTTCTTGTATTCCATTGACAACCGACTAAGAAGCATAAAACATGTGCACACGAAATACTTTGGAAACATTGACATGATATTCTGTGGGGATCTTTACCAGGCACAGCCCATCCAAGATTCGTTGATATTTGAACAACCTACCGTTAACATGGAAACAATGATGCATGACTTATGGAGAGAATATAAAAATGCTTTGAATTGCATACTACAATGCGCCAGACAGATGAAACATTTATTGCAATTCTGAACAAAATACAGACAAACAACCGAACACATGATGACATAACATATATGAATTTGAGGTGCTTGCGGCCTGCACCAACAGACCCAACGTTCCCTCACCTGTTCTACACAAATAAGGATGTTGGAATGCATAACACCCATATGCTATCTCTCATGCCTGGCGATGATATCATCATCAATTCAATTGACCTGGAAGAAGACAACCATGGAAATGTGCCACATCATGAACATACAACCACTCTACCTTTGCAGCTTGTTCTCAAATTAGAAATGTTGGTTGAAATATATGCCTGTAACTATGATTCACAAGATGGCTTGTTCAATGGTGCAGATGGAATACTCAAAGGCTATATGAAAACAGAAAAACTTGATGTCCTTTGGATTAAGTTCCATGAACCGCATATAGGAAAGCGACAAGTAGGCAAGTTGTCTTATCTATATAATACAAACACTGGAAGCAGTTGGACACCTATTCTGTGAATATCAAAGCCAATATTGACATCAACAAAGACAGGTCAACTGAAAATTCGAAAATAGTTTCTGATTAAACTTGCATGTGCACATACAGTGCACAACTCACAAGGACTAACACTTGATAATGTTGCATTTCAGCCTGCTGGAATTCAGATACATGGACTTGTATACACAACATTGTCCTGTGTCAGAAGCATAGACTCCTTGTATTTACTAAGTCCTCTTACAAAAGATAACTTCAAATTCAAAAAAAAAGTTGATATTGAAATGGAACAAATCAAGACCACCACAAAATGGAAACTGCACTATGATTACCAATTCATACAAACAAATTCATCTCTATCAATTCTCTCGCTTAACACACACAACTTAAATGCACACATGGATGATATATTGAATGACTATGATACAATGCAATCCAATATTATGTGCTTGCAGGAAACATACATGGCATTATGCATGCAGACCAAAGAATTCCCAAATCACAACTACATATCAAGTTACATTACACATGGGGTGATGATATTGGTGAAAAAACATGTACCAATTTTGGAGCATATACATATCGAATAAAAGAATGTTAAGGTGGTGCTTGCAAAAGTTTTTTTCCATGAAACAAAAATTGTGATATTGAATTTGTATGCTGCTCCCCATGCAACATTCTCCATCATAATAGATGTTATTTCCAATGCATTGGACCATTTCCATCTGAACGGACCCATTGTGCTTGTAGGAGACTTTAATATTGACATGCTACAAAAGAATGGCAGAACAAAAGAATTGGAAAACTACATGTGCAAATACAGTCTCCACTTTCTTTTGCACAACACAAGCCATCCACAAAACGCACTTATTGACCATGTGTGGTCGAATGTGCCCATTCCTCAATACAATATGTTTATCTTATACACATATTGGTCTAATCACGATACAATTGTTATTGCACTTGAATGATAAGATATACATCAAACATTTTTCAAAGTCATATTTCTATATTTCAAAGCATATTTGTATATCTTGTTGCAAAAAAAAAAGAAAAAACAAATTATCCAGCTTCTTAGTTTTCCCTCATTTGTACACACACTGGTTTGGTCATCATACAGTTGTTGTTGTACTTGAATTATAAAGTATACATTATGCAAAAGAAACAAAATAGGTACATCCTTCTAAAAGCTATCTGTTACTCTATTCATCTTATTCTATTTTTTTTAGTATATGTACATAGTACTTGCCTTTTTGTTTACATGTTAACTTCTGTTCATATTCCCTCTATTTTCTACTTTTGTTCATAGAAACAAACCGGAAAACTAGATGCTGCAAAGAACTCCTAAGCAAAGATGTAGAGGAATTCATGCAAAGGTGCGTTTTTACTACCCGTGTTCCATATTAAATAGTTTTTCGTTTACTCTGTCTCTATTTGTTGAATTCGTTTGCAGCTGTGTTTTTTTTGTTTTTTTTTTTGCGCCTCCTTCAACACTCCATATCTTCCTCTACATTCACTTGTCTTCGTGTGTGTAGTACATATCCAATGTTGAACTCACCAGTTCTGGACTCTGTCTGTCAATTTGTATATCGTGGGACTTTGATAGCTGTTTGAAGGACACGGGACAATAGAAGTATAATGTTGAGCCACCTAGCCCACAAGTCCGCTGGTAATTTGTATATCGCGCAACTCTGGCTGCTATTTGCAGGACAAGGAACATTAGAGGCCTAGTTTAGAGCCCGCAAGTCCGCGATCCAAAAAAGTGGCTAAGTATGGAATAAGGAATCTGTACATGCTCTATAACATGTCATGTCCATAGTTTATAAAAGTACATATTTAGTATGTATTGCTCGTTTCTCAGAGCCCGCTAGCCGTGGAGTCAGTCTCTCAATTTCTATATCGCCGAACTCAATAAAAGTATAATGTTGAACCAACCAACCTGCAAGTCCGCTTGTCAATTTGTATATCGCACAAGTTGGGTGCTATTTGCAGGACACAAAATATTATAGGTCCAGTTTAGAGCCCGCAAGTCCGCGATCCAATAAAAGTGCAATGTTGAGCCAACCAACCCGCAAGTCCACTTGTCAATTTGTATATTGCGCAACTCTTGGTGCTATTTGCAGGACACGAAACATTAGAGGCCCAATTTATAGCCCGCCAGCCCGCAAGTCCGCGATCCAAAAAAGTGGCTAAGTATGGAATAAGGGATCTATACATATTTACGATGTATTGCTCGTTTCTAGGATCCTGCCAGCACTAGAGTCCGTCTGTCAATTTTTATATCACGGAAATCAATGGAGGTACAATGTTGAGCCAGCCAGCGCGCAAGTCCGCTTGTCAATTTGTATATCTCGAAATTGTGGGTGCTATTTGTAAAGCACGAAACAATAGAGGCCTGTTTTTTAGCCCGCCAGCTCGAGAACCCGTGATCCAAAAAGTGTACATACTTTATAAAATCTCAACCACTCCGCACGTTCGCTTATCAATTTGTATCTCGCGGAACTATGGGTCCTATCTGTAGAACACAGAACAATAGACACCTATTTTTTGAGCCCGCCAGCCCGAGAGCTCGCGATCCACAAAGTGGGCAAGTATGGGATGCGATATCCATACATGCTCTATAAAATCTCATGTCCATACTTTATAAAGGTACATATTTAGTTTTGCCTGGTTTGTACACATACTAGTCTAGTCACCACACAGTTGCTTTTGCACATGGATTATGGAATATGCAATACGAGTCCGACCGAGTCCTTTCGTTTCCTTAGCCAATTTTATGCTCGCGGCTTCCCCGATACGCGTTATCGAACTCTCGTTCCCCGTGTTCCGAGTGTGCATCTTGCATCCAAAACTTGGTAATCCATGTCTATGTTCGCAGGTTTCCAAATGATGGAGTGGCAGATTTCATGTCCATCTATATCTCTACATCACGAGTCCAACCGAACGTCGTTCATTTTCATAGTTTCCGATTTTTATGGCCACAGTGTCCTTTGTTGGCACCATCCAGCTCTCATGCTCCGTCTGCGCGGTATACATGTAGCGCCCAAAACTTCGGTGATCTACAATTGGACCCAGACTCGAAGCTTGCGACTCATTTGCTAATTTTCTTTAATTTAATTGTACAATATCAATATTTATTATTAATAATTTAGTACTTTAAAATAATGTTTTTAGATAATGTTAGCTATATAACATATATGTTATATGTTATACATGTAGACAATCGCAATCTTGAACCCGCTAGTCCTAGAGTCTGTCTGTCAATTTATGTATCACGAAACTGCCAGTGTTGCGTGGAGGACACAAAACAATAGAAGTGCAATGTTGAGCGAGCCAACCCGATGTCCGCTTGTCAATTTGTATATCGCAGAACTCTGGGTGCTATTTGTAGGACACGAAACAATAGAGACCTAATTTTCAGCCCGCCAGGCCGAGAACCCGCAATCCAAAAAGTGGCTAAGTATGGAATGAGGGATTCGTGCATGCTGTATAAAAATACATATTTACTATGGATTACTCGTTCCTCATAAATTTTCTAGGTCAGGAACTGGCGGATACACGTGTTCAGATTTCCAGTTACTTTTATATTGCCAGCCCAACCGTTCGCTTGTCCGTTTCATATTATACATATTACATGTAATATGTATTACACATTACATGTAATGTCTAATACATATTCAATTTTGAGTGCGCCACTCGTGGAGTGCGTTTGTCAAATTAGACCTTGCCAACCTGATAACCTACGATACATATTGCATGTAATGTGTAATACATATTCAATTATGTCTGTGGATTTTGTATATCACAGAACTCCGAATGTTGTTTGGAAGACATAGGACAATAGAAGTGCAATGTGGAGCCAGCCAAGATGCAAGTCCGCGATCCAAAAAAATGGCTAAGTATGGAATAAGGGATCTGTACATACTCTATAAAATGCCATGTCCCTAGTTTATAAAAGTACATATAATATAAGTGCAATGTTGAGTGAGCCAGCCCGATGTCCACCTATCAATTTGTATATCGCGGAACTCTGGGTACTATTTGTAGGACACAGAACAAGAGAGACCCAATTTTCAGCCCGCCAAGCCGAGAACCCGCAATCCAAAAACTAGCTAAGTATGGAATGAGGGATCCCTACATGCTCTATAAAATTTGATATCCATACTTTATAAAAGTACATATTTACTATGGATTACTCGTTCCTCATAAAATTTCTAGGTCCGGAACTGGCGGATACACGTGTTCAAATTTCCAGTTACTTTTATATTGCTAGCCCATCCATTCGCTTGCCTGTTTCATATTGTACATATTACATGCAATATGTATTACATATTACATGCAATGTCGAATACATATTCAATTTTGAGCCTGCCACTCGTGGAGTCTGTCTGTCAATTTAGAGCCCGCCACTCATGGAGTCCGTTTGTCAATTTAGAGCACGCCAGCCTGATAACCCGCGATACATATTACATGTAATGTGTAATACATCAATTCCGTCTGTGGATTTGTATATCGTGGAACTCCGAATTTTGTTTGGAGGACATGGGACAATAGAAGTGCAATGTTGGCCCAGCCAGCCCACAAGCCCGCGATCCAAAAAAGTGGCTAAGTATGGAACAAGGGATCTGTGCATATTCTATAAAATGTCATGTCCATAGTTTATAAAAGTACATATTTAGTATGTATTGCTCCTTTCTCGGAGCCCGCCAGCGCTGGAGTCCGTCTGTGAATTTATATATCGCGAAACTCCATAGAAGTATAATGTTGAGCCAACCAGCCCACAAAGTCCGCTTTTAAATTTGTATATCCCAGAATTCTGGGTGCTATTTGTAATGCACAGAACAATAGAGGCCCGTTTTTTGAGCCTGCAAGCTCGAGAACCCGCGATCCAAAAAGTGTACATGCTCTATAAAATCTCAGCCAAACCGCAAGTCCGCCCGTCAATTTGTGTATTGCGGAACTCTGAGTACTATTTGTAGGACACAGAACAATAGAGGCCTATTTTTTAGCCTGATAGCCCAAGTACCTGCGATCCACAAAGTGGCCAAGTTTGGAATGCAATATCCGTACATGCTCTATAAAATTTGATGCCCATACTTTATAAAGGTACATATTTTTTTTCCCTGCAATACCAACTGCTTTCCTTTCCTTAGCCAATTTTATGCCCGCGAGTTCCCTGCTACGCGTTATCGAACTCTTATTCCCCATGTTCTGAGTGTACATCTTGCATCCAAAACTTGGGTAATCCATGTCTATGCTCGCGGGTTTCTAGACGACGGAGTGCCAAATTTCATGTCCATCTATATCTCTACATCAGGAGTTCAACCTACCGCCATTCGTTTTCATAGTTCGCGAATTTTATGCCTGCGGGTTCCTTTGTGGGTGCCATCCAACTCTCAAGCCCCGTGTGCCCGGTATACATCTTGCGCCCGAAACTTCGACGATCTACAATTGGACCCGCACTCGAAGCTTACAACTCATTTGATAACTTTGTTTAATTAAATTGTAGAATATCAATATTTAATATTAATAATTTAGTACTTGAAAATAATGTTTATATATATATATATATATGTCTTGTTTCTAAATCTTTAATGGTAACAGGTCATCGTGCAGGCACCGTGTAAATTGTCATTAATGGGAGCAAGGCTTGAGAAGATTTGTCATTAATGCTCACTAAACCAATATTTGCGGAGGCTTTTCTTATCCCTTCCCAGTGTTAATTTCAAATACCATGGAATCTCATTCGCACACCGTCAGCTTGGTTCGTTCACGAAACCTCCAATCCTTAAATGTTCTTCGTCGTAACCGCCACCTTCGCACTTCTAAGTATGCAATAATTAAGCTTTACTTCTAACAACTCACCATATAGCACGCATAGAGATTGTCATTAATGGGCGAACAGCTGAAGGAGATTTTCCATTTGCACTCATTGAACCAACATTTCCGAGGGGTTATATTATCCCCTCCATTTGTTCATTTCAAGCAACGTCTGGAGCAAACCAACGTTTTCATAAACTACTGGCAGCACCTCCACAACAGTTTTGTAGAGATACAGTGAACATCTTTGGACCTGAGAACCAAAACCACCACAGTAACAAAGCATCGCTCCAATGGCTTGCCACAGTAACAAAGCAACCCAAAGTTCTTCAAACGGACGAGGTTCATGCTAAAATTGATAGTTCTCACAAGCTTCCCGTGGAGAAGAAGGGAAAAAGAATTGTAGGGGAGGTGGACAAGCCCGAAATTGAGAGTGAAAACATGGATCTTGAAGTTGATCTGGATAGTATATCCTGCAACCTTGAACACAGTCATCCCTTTTGACTTTCATGTCAACAACATGGTAGACACGACAAGAAGACAACATGACCTCCCATCCAAAAAACGACTCTCTCAATTAGAATCATGCCGGAAAGAGAAGGTGAAGAACCTGTATCTGATCGTCCAATCATGCGAGCAAGCAATATCAAAGAAAAAAACATTATTCACAAAGCTTGCCAAAATAGACTTAGCCAGAAGCACCAACGACTTCTAGGACCCCAGCTTTTGCTAACCAAGTTGATAATTTTAAGGCATTGTCTTTAGAAATTTTTTACAAGATTCTTGAATATCATGAAGAACACGTGGACAACTGGCTAGTCCACTATTCGGTACAGAATGGAGACATTCATCAGACTCTGTGTAATATTTCTATTAATCTAAGCGAATTAGAAAATGAACTTTTAAGCATTAAAATCCGGAATGACATCAATGTCCCCCCCTTGAGAAGCTACATTGAAGAGAAATTGAAGCAAGTCGCCGACGAAATCCAACAGGAAAAGACATCAACAAACAAATAGCAAAAATACTTATATGTAACATTGCTATAAATACTTTTTTGTCAATCCAGTTATTGAAGCGGGTCCGAAACAAAAACCAACAAGAAAAGGCATCAGCAAGCAAATATCAAAAATACTTATATGTACCATTGCTCTAAGTCTATACTTATAGTCCTTTCTTTATCAATCCAATTATTCTAGCTTTTCTGAATATAAATCTATAGCCAAAGACTGATATCTTCCCATTTCTACTTTTCAGGTATTACACTTTACCGTCTACCACATCTTCTTTCCACAATCCTATTTCTTGTACATATTTCTCTTATGGTCCGCGGGAGCCCCAATCCCAGTCTATATGATAAACGCATTTAAATTTCCAGGAATATGTAGCAAACTATTGTTTTTTCATATATTCCAAATAAAACTATTCTTTTGTCTCCTTGTATATTTATGTGCTCCTAGATTTTCATCTTCAGCTATGTTGAATGTCAAGACATTCTGTTTATTTTATTTAAATTCTCTTTTTTTTATGCATATTTTTTTCTACTTCGTCATTTTCAAAATTAAATTTAAGATAAATCACTCATTCAAATTTGAGATATCGTATTTCACACAGACACACACACACACATACACATGTATATATATTAAATTTCGAGGAATATGTAACACGCTTTTTAATTTTTTTATATAAATGTCATAAAATTGTGTTCAATATTTTTTTTATACTCACATATATAGAGAGTATGTCATTTCTTGCATCTTTACCACTTGTCCTTCATGTTGCTTGCCACATCTGCACTGCAATTTCAAGGCCCAAGTCCAATTGTGCTATTACATCAACATGAGGCCCTTAAAATTCAAATAGACCGCAAGTCCGCTTGTCAATTTATATATTGTGGAAATCTGGGTGCTATTTGTAGGGCATAGAACAACAAAGTCCAAATTTTGAGCCCGCCAGCCCGATAACCCGCGATCCAAAAAGTTCCTAGGTATGCAATGATGACTTCGTGCATGCTCTATAAAATCTCATGCCCATACTTTATAAAAGTACATACTTGGTATCTATAAAAGTTAATATGTACTTTATAAAAATACATATTTCGTATGAATAGTTTATGGAATTTCAATTTCTTTTCTGTTCAGGAGGCCTTCTTTTAAAGAAAACTAATTCGACAATGCTAATTTAAAGAAAAGGAACCTATGTAACAAACATTACTACTATTCTATTGTATGCTACATTTTTTGTGTCCAAAAACCTTTTAAATGTAATACTATTGTACACTAATTTTTTTTGTCCACTCTTGATCCAGGTGGATACTGCTGGCCACCCACCTTTTCCAACTGGCTCAAAACAATTTTCTGACAATTTTGACAATTTACTATTTTTAGCAGTTTTAACTTTAGGGGCCATTTTGAGGGCCTAAATGAAGGTTTTTTGAGATTGAGCTTATCAACCATAACTAAAGGCATAATTTAACCCCCAAAATGAATCTCCTCGATGATACCTTTCCAACGACCTATCATACGCCTAAAACGGAGATTGTATGCAAAAGTTACGACCCCGAGAAGTTGATGTACTAACTTACCCAAACGGGGCCCACATGTCTTTTGGCGCTTCATCTCCTAGGATTAGGTTTTTGGCATTCCTGTTTATTGTAAAAAGGCCTTCAGGGCCTCATTGTAATCATCTTCTTGCGAATGAGTGCAACTGTCACATCTCTTCTCAGAGATAAGCCGCCACCATTCCAACAAGCTTGTTTCCGCTGCATTTTACAGTTTCAGCTTATTTCCTTGTTGAATAGAAAAACAATTTTACCGTATCTCTGTTATTTTGTGTTAAGCATCTATTAATAATCTGTAGTCATTTTGTTCTACTCATAAAATCTGGATCAGTGGTATCAGAGCGGTCTGCTCCTTGTTGTCTTAATGCATGTCCCCAACAAGATCGGAGTACAAAGAGTTGGGTCTCGAGCTTGTTTCTCTCGAGGACAAAAGCTCTTGCACACCCAGGTGATATCTCATGGCAAGAGAAAAGAAAGATGATGGGACAGGAGATCCTTTCAAACTGTTGATTGAGGAAGCCCTCACGCAACGAAGGAATGAGATGATGGATAGTTCCACGCAAATCCTTCGGTGGCTACCAATAGGCGACGCATTTTCTTCGAGCGGAGGCGTCACCCCCTTCAAGGTACAAATAAACTTCGATATTCCTATATTTGAAGGTTAGATAGACACATATGTTGTAGACAAGTGGTTGAATATACTAGAAGGGTATTTTTCTGTTCATAACTTTTCGAATAGAGAAAAGATTACTTTTGTGCTCCTCAAAGTCGTTCCCCATGTCAAAGATTGGTGGGAAACTTTATGTGAGCAAAAGGAAACAGAGGAACCCTCATTATTTACAGTCACGACCACCTAGGATTCCTTCAGGGATGTTATTAAGGAACAATACTACCCTGTTGGAAGTTATGACGACTTGTATACCAAATGGACCACACTGCGGAAAGAAAGAGACCAAACAGTGCCAGATTTCACAATATCTTTCATACCTTGCGCCCCAAGCTGGGTATCAAAGATTCAGAGCGACATCTGGTGTTCAAGTATCGTGGCACTCTGCATAGATACATCTAGACCGAAATGGAATTTTTGGACATCTCATCCTTGGGCGCGGCCTATTGATATGCCATCAAAATCGAGCAGAAGCTCAAACAAAAGACGCAACAATTTGGGCCTGGGAACCCCTCACAACAAAAGCCAGGAAAGGGCGGCCCCAACCCACAGAACAAAGGACAAAGCAAAGATGGAAAATATCAGGACAACTAGTCCAAGCCGCAAGCAAAGAAGGACACCAAAAAGACAAAGAAAGATACCGGGAAGTGGTGCAACTTCCATAAGAGCCCTTGGCATAGCACTGTTGACTGCCGCTCAAAGCAGTCGTTGGTGGTTGAAGTGGAAGCCTCTGAAGCAGATGCGGGTTCGGACTCTGAGCTAGAACCAGAAAGGGGAAGAAGGATCATTGACGCGGAACCCAATTCCACCGTTGCTACCACTAAGCTCCAGGCTGGTGAACCAGACAAGCCAAAAGAAGAAGAACGCCTCTTCCATTCACAGATGTGGGTAAAAGGCACCCCGCTACACTTCATCGTGGATAGCGGTAGCTAGAAGAACCTCATCTCAGTCGAGGTCGTCAAGCGGTTGGCCTTGCCGACAACACCACACTCACAACCCTACACCATTGGATGGCTCTGCCAAGGAAGCGATCTCCGCGTCAGCCAACAGTGCCAACTGTCGTATGACATCAAGCCCTTCAAAGACGAGGTATTGTGTGATGTTGCTCCTCTCGAAGTTTGTGATGTTTTTTTGGGCCAACCTTATTTATGGAAACATCATGTTGTATATGAGTCTAGGCCTCGTAGTGTTATTATTACTTTGAACAGGAAATTGTACATGATACTCGAGGCAATACCACCTAGTTCTATTTCCTTGATCTCTACTAAGCAATGCAGGAAGGTCATCTCTCAGACGGGGAAGTTTCTCGTCTTCGTGATCCGCTCACTAAATAAGTGAAAGATCACAGCCACATCCAGGGTCTCTGCGACCGACCTCTCCACACAGTAGAAGCAAGTAGATAAGGTCGTGGAAGAATACTCAGATATCTTCTCCTCACCTACCGGGGTACCTCTGCACTACCAGGTCAAGCACCCCATTGATATGACCCCCGACGCACCGCTGCCCAATGGGCCAGTCTATCACTGCTCTCTATTAAAGAATGAGGAGATCAAACGATAGATCCAATAACTGCTCCATAAGGGGCACATCCGTCCCAGCTCATCACCTCGCGGGAGCCCAATCGTGCTGGTACAGAAGAAAGATGGAACCTGATGACTCTACATTGATTACCGTGCTCTAAATAAAATCATAGTTAGAAATCGGTACCCGATTCCCCGAATAGTCGACCTCCTTGATCAACTCATGGGGGCCAAATACTTCAGTAAGATTGATCTGAAGTCTGGCTACCACCAGGTCCCGGTAGAACAAACAGATGTATGGAAAACCGCCTTCAAGTCAAAGGAAGGCCTTTTTGAATGGTTGGTCATGCTCTTTGGTTTGACAAATTCTCCAACCACTTTCATGAGGATGATGGACGATATCCTGCGACCATTCACCAATACTTTTGTAGTGATGTATCTGGATGACATTCTCATTTACAGCAAGACTTGGACCGAACACTGACAACATATTCAACAAGTTTTGCACACCCTGCGACATCACAAGCTATATGCCAACTTGGAAAAATGCTCCTTCGGCATGGACAGGGTCCATTACCTGGGCTACATAATTGATCAACATGGCATACATGTGCATCCAACCAAGATCTAAGTCATCCATGACTGGCCAGCCCCAACCACACTCACTAAGCTTCGAAGCTTCTTGGGCCTTGCCAATTTCTACTATAGGTTCGTGTTGGGATTCTCCCTAATTGCACGGGCCCTTAGCCAAATAACCAAGGGTGGTGGTAAGGCGAAATTTGCGTGGGGCCGGTCCTAATAACAAGCGCTCGACGATTTGAAGCTGCACTTGTGCTCAGCCCCAATACTTTCACTACTAGACCTGCAACAACCTTTTGAGATCGAGACAGATGCTTCAAACTATGCGGTGGGCGTCATTCTCACTCAACATGGCCACCCCGTGGCCTATCATAGTGATACACTATCAGATGTTGTCCATAAGTACCCTACTTACGATAAAGAAATGTACTCCATTGTGCAAGCCTGYCGCTAGTGGAGACATTACATTCTTGGGAAGGAGACAATCATCCACACTGATCATAAGCCACTGCAGTTCATGCAGACACAAGGAAAATTGCAAAATGATCGCCATCAAAAGTGGTCCACATACTTGCAACAATTCCACCTCAACATCAAGTATAAAACAAGAAGCACCAATCGCGTCGTTGATTGCATCAACAGACCACCAGTCGCGACACTCACCACGGTGCTAGACTCTTGCGGCCATGAGACCTCTGGATGGCCCCAACTCTATGAGACATACCCAGACTTCACCACCACCTACCAAATGTTGGGTGTAAACACAATTGTCGATAATTTCGATCTTCGAGATGGGTTGTTGTGTCGTTTGGGCCATATCTGTGTTCCATCAAGCGAGCGAGCGAAGCTGATCTGGGAAGCTCACTACAATCGGGTGGTAGGACACTTCGGTGTCGAAAAGATAGTGGCGATGCTACAGAAACATTTCTACTGGCCGAAACTCCAACAAGAGGTCAACAAGTATATCTGGGCCTGCACTGCCTACACTATTGCCAAACCAACCATTAAGAAACAGGGCCTGTACACCCCTCTTCCTACTCCTGACAGGCCATGGGAATCCATCTCAATGGACTACATGTCGGGCCTCCCTTCCACCAAGCAGGGAAATGATTGTGTTTTTGTGGTTGTTGATCGCTTTTCTAAGATGGCGATTCTAGTTGCCTGTAAGAAGAACATCACATCAGAGGCCACTGCCAAGCTCTTCTTTGAACGAGTCTGGGTACATTTTGGAATCCCAAAAACCATTGTCTCAGATCGGGACAGTCAATTTCTCAACACATTTTGGTCGAGCCTCTGGTCACTGCTGGACACCAAGCTCACCAAATCCACGGCTTTCCACCCCCAGACAGATGGCCAAATCGAGGTCGTCAATCGAATGATTGTGCATATCCTTCGCATGTATAATTCAAAGCACCCTCGCACATGGGATGAGATCCTTCCCTATGTCCAACGTAGCTACAACCAAGCCCTGCATAGCTCAACCGACCACAACCCCTTTCAGGTGGGGTTGGGATTCCAACCATTGGGTCCCATAGATGTTTCACTTTCCCTTACGGTCACCTCGACCGACTCATCTCCTGCTCCAACTGAAGCTGACAAAGCCACCCGGTTGATTGAGCGGGTCCAGCACATCCACCAACAGGTTCAAGATATCCTACAGAAGTCCAATGACAAGTACAAGTAGCGCCATGATCAACATCGGGTGCTACATAAGTTTCAGGTGGGCGACAAATACTTGCAGAAAGAACTCCTTACATGACCCCATCGAAAGATTCGCCCACTTCGTTATGGGCCGTACACCATCACCAAGGCCATGGGGGATAATTCTTTTGAGTTCAACATTCCTCCTTTCCTTGGCCTGCATCGAATGTTCAACATGGATCTCCTTCGCCCTTATTTCCCACCATTATTGGACACCTCAGACGTAGCAGAGAAGTTGACACCAACAGAGCTCAACCCCGACTGAATACAATAGGCATCCAACGATCAGATTGTGGACACACAGATCAAGGGCACTCGACAGCAAAGGATCCAACTTTATCGAGTCGTCAAAGCAGGGCAGCTCCTGCACCAAGGCAAGTGGCTCACCCGGGGCCAAATTCAGCAAAAAATTCCTCATTTGATGGGGGGACTCATCGCAATGGAGACCATTACTTCCTTAGGAGGGAGGATTGATCCAGGTGGATATCAGTGGCCACCCACCTTTTCCAACTGGCTCAAAACAATTTTTTGACAATTTACTATTTTTAGCAATTTTAAGTTTCGGGGCCATTTTGAGGGTCTAAATGAAGGTTTTTTAGGATCGAGCTTCTGAATAATAGTCCAAGGCATGATTGAGCCCCCAAAATGAATCTCCTTGATGATACCTTTCCAACGGGCTATCATATGCCTAAAACAAAGATCGTATACAAAAGTTATGACCCCGGGAAGTTGATGTACTAACTTACCCAAACGGGGCCCACATGACTTTTGATGCTTCAACTCCTAGGGTTAGGTTTTTTGATGTCTAGGGTTTTTGACATTCCTGTTTATTGTAAAAAACCTTCAGAGCGTCATTGTAATTATCTTCTTGCGAATGAGCGCAACCGTCACATCTCTTCTCATAGATAAGTCGCCACCATTCCAACAAGCTTGTTTCCGCTGCATTTTATTGTTTCAACTTATTTCCTTATTGAATAGAAAACCAGTTTTACCGTATCTCCGTTATTTTGTGTTAAGTATCCATTAATAATCTGTAGTCATTTCGTTCTGCTCATAAAATCCGGATCAACGCTCCTTTTAAATCTTGCATGTTATATCAAACTTAGATACTAGGAACCTTCGTTAATGTAGCAAACATTAATAATTTCTGATAAATTTCAAATAAAACTAATTTGTGAATACTAAACTCTGCATGGATACCACATGTACTGCAACTTGCAACCCACATGTCTGTACATGGTCACATTTACTTCCATTCCAACCTGGCAGGGACTACACTGCCATGCAACACTTATTGTACTGCTGGAGGAACGAAGGCAGTATATAGCAATGAGTTAGCATTGACTTTCATATTAATTTTATGTTGACTTAAAAAAATGTGTATAAATTTTAATGTTGAACATAACAAATAAAAAAAAATATTTTTCAATATAACAAAATTAGTATTTTTATGACCCCTGATTGGTCAAGAAATTGATAGTGTCATTACAACCTTCACTTCATTCGATGTTTGAAATTAATTTTGACATTAATTATTTGGTCCGGTTGATATCTCTGTGCGATTTTTGGCAGAACTTGTCAGGGTGATTATGCTGGCAAAAGGGCCAGAGTCTTTGACTACTCCGCCATCCTCCTCCTTTAACACCTTTTTTGGCTTTCACCCATGTCTCTGTCTATTTGTCTGCCTATTACACTGCACTGATTAGCTGGTACTCGTCTATGAACTTTCAATTGTACATAGAATGCCTATTTGCTCAATGCCCCTCTGCTTAGATTCCTGCTACACGCCCCTTCACACTCTGCTGTGTTCTGAAATTTTACTAGAGTGAGAAGCGGATGGTGATTAAACAACCTTACAAGTGGTAGGTGGGGATATTCTTTATTCGTTCACCTCTGCATTGCGTTGCATTGAGCTCGTTGTTTTGCATATTTGTCCAGTGCCCTTTCTAGAAGCCAAGCGGCCGCAAGATTATGCGAATTCTAATTTTCTATCAGTTAGACAAGAGAATGTGAAGTGGATTGCATATGCATTGCTTAGTTTGCATGTTTTTTCAATGCCCATCTCTTCAGATTTGTGCTGGGAGCTCTAGGCCGCTGTTGGGTATTGAACTTTGGATGTATCTACAATGCCCAACTCTTTGCTTTTGCGTTCAGAACTCCAGCCCTCTGTTGGGTGCTGAATGGTTCATGTTTGTTCAACGCCCATCTCATTAGATTCCTATGCTGGGAGCTTGATACCACTGTTAGGTATCGAACCTTGTATGTTTCGTCAATGTCTCGCTGTTTGTAGTTGTGCAAGGAGCACTGAAGCTCTGTTGGGTATCAAAGCTTGTATCTTTTCTCACTGTACATCTCTTTAGATTTGTCTTAGGAGCTATAGAGCCCTGTTGGGCATTGAACCTTCAATGTGGAGCTCTGAAGTTTTATTGGCTGTTGAACCTTGCATATTTCCTCTATACATCGCATTGGATTTGTATGCAACTCAAGACCTTTGTTCTATACTGAAACTTGTTTGTTATCCTACTATCCAATGATGGTGATGGTGGACTATGCCTGCATCACTTAATTGCTATGTTTTATTGGAGGAGCCCATGTCACTAGATTTTGGTGGAAATCAATCCTTTGTTGGGTCGGAAATCACATTATAAAAGCTGTTGAGGGTAGTTGGCTGCAGGTTTCACTCTTATTGTTCCTTGCTCGACCACTTCCCTAGCAATTTGATAGTGATTGATTGCAACAACCTTTTGTCACTAACTTCTACTATTCTAGCTGTCTTGGATTCCCTGCTCTGGCCCATCTCAAAACTTGAATCAAAGTTGCACATGTGTGGCTGACCTCACAAAAGCTCTCTATCTCCAATAAAGTTCAGTTCTTGGCCTCTCATCTACTCCTTCCACAAGCATGCAAGTTGAAATTATAATGCATTTATAGTAGAAAGTGAACGAGGATTGCAAAATAGAGTTCCCCAATTAAAAGGAGATGCGCACCAGTGAAATCCATTGGAAATGCCCTTCGCACTCATGATCATTGACAATGTGCCGCTTGCAGTGGTCACTGTTGTCACTGCTAATACTTCTCTTATTTCGATCACCTGAGACAATGCATGTGGCATCTGAATTGCAACAAAAAGTTTATGGTATGGTACCCTTATCACTGCATTCATTTCTACTGCTTTCCTTATGTTCAAGATATTGTTTTTATTCTTTGGATGAATGTATGCTACCATTTTCCTGGCTTCTTTGAAAATACGAAAGTTTAAACATATGCCCTTCTTTCCATTTCCTCAATTTTACTTCCTTTAGGATTATCTCCGAAAGTGTGGTAGTCAATTGACCCGTATGCCCTTCCCATTGCATTGCCCTTAGTTTTGAACCATCAAATTGGTGTTTTTCTTTTTCCCCAGATAAGTTTTAGGACAAAGCTGAAATAAATGTGTCCTCTTAGAAAAGATGAACTATCGATGATGCAAGACTTCTTCATAAGAAGTTAAAGATGTGAGAAGATGCCATGCAGAAAGCCTTCCGATGCAATTATGAGGAAACAGTTGGATTTTCTCTTATAAATGGGGTCTTGCATGTATCTCAGCCTAGGCTTTACATGTTTGGATCTGGATGGGCTGCCAAGACAAAAGGAAATTAAAATTTTAAATTTACGTGGTGGGAATGAATGGCTAAGTACATATAGTGGATACAAGAAGGGCCGGAATGCCAGATGCCATGTGAGTGTATAGCTGGTCTTGTGAAGAGATTGGTTCTTTTATGGTTCGCTGTGGATTAGCATTGACTTTTATATTAGTTTTATGATGACTTAAAAAATGTGTATAAATTTTGATGTTAACTTAATAATATATATATATTTTTTTCAATATAACAAAATTAGTATTTTTATGACTCTTGATTGGTCAAGAAATTGATAATGTTATTACAACCTTCACTTCATTCGAGGTTTGAAATTAATTTTGACATTAATTATTTGGTCTGGTTGATATCTTTGTGCGATTTGGTGTTTCCCACTACTGCCACTGATAGCTGCGGGGTTAGAAACCCAATGGATCTGGTGGCAGGCTTGTTCGGGCAGCTTGCTGGCATTGGTGGGGCAAACTCCCATCCGTTTTTTTGGAAGACATGATTTGGCATACGGTTAAACTTGTTAGGACAATCTCTACGAACACAAAACCTCCACTATACACTAAAAACTGCTATTCAAAAAACCAGCTACTTATGGAGACATATGATAGAAACGTTAGGCTATAAATTTAGGTTTTTTCAAATGACATATTTTAATTACAAGAATGGGCTAAAGCACTCGCATACCCTCTGAGGGAAATAGAAAACCTCAAACAATAGTTCGGAAACAGTGCATCACAACATGCTGCCCTTGTTTTATCACGTAACACTATAAAAGCTCCTTCCTTTTCACAATGCGTTTATAGTCAAGATTTTCTAATAATATAATGAACCACAAGTGTTTTATTTTTCCTTTTGATTTGACAATTTTCTAAATAGCCTTTCATGGTCATCAAAACCCTAACGGGATTCAAACCCAGGGTTAGGGTTAAACTGAAAACCCTAGCACAAATTGCAGCTGCTTCAACCACATGCGATGTTATATATGTGATGGGCTTTTTATTGTTGAATATTGAGCTCCCGAGAACAGACTGGGATATCAATCTGGTTCGAAAGTAGAATGTGATGTGCTTTCTGGTTTTTATGTTTAGGGTTTTGTATTTTGTGATCCTGTTACGGGTTCTGTTTTAAGGGTATATCTTTTCAAATCGTAGTATTCAATTTATGGATTGTTCGTGACAGGAAACTGTTGAACGGCGACGGACTAGAGTCTCTGTCGTGCTTATAATCCATGGCATGCGCAGCGCTGAAAGTCGCCAAAAAAGAATGGACGCTCACGGTGGCCCGTCTCTCTTTTCACGACGATGCCTTATAAGTACGTTCAAATATTCTCTACGAGAGGAATAAGAGTTCTCTTCATTCTTTTTCTTTGGGGTTCTTTGGCTTTGCGGTTATTTAATTTTTTATTTTTAGGGAAGTACGGGCTATCTTTGCCCTGTACATGGCGATGGAATAGAGTCTCTTGTGTGCATTTCAATTGCACATAAAGTGCTAAAAGTCGCCCAAAGAAAATCAGACGGCCACGGAGGGGCGTCAAGAATCTGACTGGCGATCCTTAAGTCCGTTTGTACATTGACCCACCCGCTCAGGGTTTAGGGTTCGACTGGGCGGTGCTGCCGGTGAGTGCAGTTCACCTCCCTCCGTAAACCTGAATTGATTTAATAGACGTGTTGTTTTCGGCGTGTGTTGATTATAGGTATTTTAAACAAGCATTTAATGCAAATCAATGTATTGGGAATGATAGTTTGTATTTTGTTACAGTCGAAACACCTATTATTTTTGCCTAGATTTTTATCATGAGCGGGTAGCCCACGCTCTTCCAGTAGGTGGACTCTATTCTATGGCCCTGGTAAGGGCTTTGTTCTTTGAAGGCAGAGGTCGCTGATTTAAGTTTTATAGAACCCTCCACTACGCTAAAGTGGGTTATTGCTTACTGATACGGAATCTGTGGTGGACTTGCGAAACAGAGAAACGCTAGATATAGTTTAGGTTAGGATTTTTTAATAGGAAATAGTTAAGTAGGATCATCAACTATTGCGTTGTCTAGTTGAGTAGGGTACATTAACTGTTGCTTTGTCTGATCCGTTTTTTAAGTTTTCTGTTCTAACTAAACACGCTAGATGTCATATATATATATATGATTCTTTTTAAATAATCATAGTCTGCAGACACTGCTAATCATTTTTAAAATTAGAGGGCTGATCGGCACTTGCAAACTCAGCATTAAAATCGTTTTTTTAAAGTTTTGGGAGATCTCTCATGATCAACTATTTCTGTATAGACAAATTAAAGTTTTATGGGCGGTTTTTTTTTCTCAAAATAATAATTTAAAAGTTATCTTAAATATGATGTAAATAACAACAGTAATTATGTTACGAAGTTTTGAGGTCGTACTTGTAAAGTTGTCTTGAAAGTTGGGTGTTTCAGTGCCACACCGTTGACTAAACACAGCTGCATAGATTTTTATGCCTAGTCTGAATAGTGGTACTTATATTTTAGTTACAGATGGGCTGTAGGTATCGTTTTGTACACTAGCCGATGAATGGCTTGGTGCCCTTGTGAAAATGCAGTGGTGACATGTCTGGCTGGCTCTGTGGCAGCCGAGACCCGGATCTAAGTGTTATAGGGTTTGTAAAATGAGCCTATGAAAGCATTATCTTCATTATATTGTCAACTTGTAGTGAACCTTTGGAAAGGAATCTGCCCTTTTGTAGTGAAGCCTATAAGATAGGTTTGCTGCCACAATGGTGGCAGAGCTTATGGAAGGGCTTGAAATGTGAAAGCCTTCGCGGTAGTCAGGGTCACACAGTAGCGACAAATTCTGCACTCTGTGAGGGCCTGGCAAGGGGTCAGTGGCTTGTGCAACAGTTTGGAATGCTAAGCTGTGTGAGGCCTTGATACGGGAGGCCATTTGAAAGATATAAACGTGCAGGTATTCTGATTGATAACCTTGGAAGACAAAAGAGCATTTGTGATCTGGTATGAAGAACGTGGCCATATATACTTAACTAATAGAGTAACAAAAAGAGGTGTCGCTGCAAATTTTCCGAAATGGGTTAAAATTGATGCCTTGGTGTTGTGTTGGGTGTTCATATACTAGCGAGAAGAGCTATTTTCTGAGAGGACCTGGCAAGGGATTAGTGTATCAAACAACAGCCTGGAAGGCTAAGTTGCGTGAGGCCTATTGATTTCGGAAGCCGTGTTAAAAGATAGGAAATCGCAGCTAAACCTTGCAAGGTAAAAGTGTAGTTCAGATCTGGAACAGAGAAGGTGGCCGTTTATAATAGATGCTTTTGTAATGCAAAGTTGCAAGACCAGAGAATTATTTTATGCAAAACCTTGCCCTGGTAAGGGGTTACTGGTTCTTGCATTAGCCAGGAAGGTTAAGCCGTGCGAAGATCTTGATAAGGGAAGTCACATCAACGATAGGGACTCACAGGTATTCTGCATGAAAACCTGGAAGAGAAGGGAGCAGTTGAGATCTGTTACAAAAAGGTGGCCGTAGATGACAACTAAACTAAAGCTCCAAAAAGAGAGTAGAGTGGGTGTTACAATTTTTTTGTAGAGCGAGAATAGAATCGATGCTTTAGTAATACCCAAGCTTGTAAGTGCAGAGCATGTCTATGCTTTAGTAACTTAAGCTTAAATTATTTCCAAAATCTTTTCGAGGCTGGGGTTAGTACTACTCCACCCACTCTTCAGGGTTGTATGGCAGTTGTTACATAATTGCCATGTCAGAGTTCCAAGTTTCTACACATGCATTGCAGTGTTCCTTACCTACATGTCTCTTCAGAAGGTATGATGTGTTCAAAGTGGTTTCAGGTCAGTGATGAGTGTACAAGGTGTCAATTAGCTCGTTTTGTACCTTGTACTAGTAGTTGACAATCAAATTTATTACACCAGTGGTTGAACAGTTTGGATCCATTGAATATATAGTTGATTGAACAACTCCTGCCGTATCATGTTGTTCATGCACCTGAATCTCGTTTGAAGAGGGGTTGTAAGGGCTCTCACTCATAGATTACTATGCCATCTATACTATTTCTTTTCTGTTGAGCAATGTTTACCTGGCTTACTGCTTCTGGTCCTGATCCACCCCTCAACTGCAGCAGTGCAATAGCAAAGATACAGAAATTGATAGACTTCGCTAGGACCATGAATGCTTCTACCCTTAAAAAGCTGGTGTGTTGGCTTGCAGTACTGCTTTTCTGTAGTGAGAATGGGGATCAATTTCATTTGCAAATGTGCGTGAGCTGCATTGTATTTAGACAGCTTGATTGTTGATAACAACAAATCCACGGAAGAAAAGTTAAGATTTGATTGTAGGAAAAAGGGCTGAAAGGTGTTAGCTCATTGGGTTATCTTTACAATCTTAAGGAGTTGATCTTTCTCACTTTATTGTCTGTTTCTATATCCGTGGAGTTGTTCCAATCATGGCATATAGAAATATTAGATCTGAGCTTAAAAATTTTCTATTACACCGATTGTGAAAGATCTGCAATTCATTCAATCCTTCAACAGTTTAATTTCTTTCTTCAGTGTTACTGTTCGTATTTTTTTCAACATCTTTTAAGAATTTAAGCACAATCTGGAAGCCGTACTTCTCCATGAACAGCTTTGATACTTTCAATGAAGGATTGGCAGATTGTCAAGCGCCCGAGGAGTACAATTTAGGATCCGCAACCTTGTTGGGCACCATCTAGATGATTTCTTCAGTTTTTGTGACAGGCTCTCTCTGCCTTGCAACAAATATTTGGAAAATCATAGTTTGAGCATTTGGAACTTGTGGAATCTCAGTTATTGCACTTGATGAGAACAACCTTTTAGAAAGTTTTCCAGGGGGAAGCTTGAGAAACTATAGTAAAAAAATTTCTGGGAATCTGCTTTGCTTATTTTGACATATTGTAAGAAGCTGCAATCTCTCAAATCTGAGTTACTACTTGAACTTGCCATTTAAATGGATCAAGGTTATTATATGCAACTGAATCCAACTACTATTCCCAAAAAATACAACGAAGTGCTTAAATTCACGTTACACAGTAAATTATTAGTTCCTACCCAAGCATGGCAGGAACTATAGTAATTGTTTCAATGCTAAACTGTGTTTGTTTATGTAACTTTACTCCAGCATAAACAACTATAGTGATCGTTACAGTGTCAAACTTGTTGGTCGCACAAACATTTCCTAATGTGTTGGACAACTGAGAGGGGGGGGTGACTCAGTTGTTACTGTGTTTAACAATTATGCTTATTTAAAAACTCTTTATAGAGCATTCAATGACAATCACAATAATGCAGAGAGGTAAGCAATAGAACATTTGACATCAGTCACACATATGAAATATACAGAGACATATATTACTTGAGGAAACCCATAAAGGGTAAAAACCTCTTCTTTTTGCTATGATAAGTAATCTTTACATTCTGTACATTATTATACATATGAGTTCCAACTCATTGCGAGGTTACAATCTTTGTTTTGCAAACTGCAACTTGCTGATAGCACCAACTCTTTGTTTTCTCTAGTACCTACTAGAAGGAAACACCAACTCCCTGGTTTCTTTAGCACCCACTATAAAGAAGCAACAACTCCCTAAATGTTCCAGCACCTGGATGAAAGCACCAACTTCCAATCACACATGCATCAATATGTATAATAGAGAACAATAGTTCTCTTTTGCACCTCCCTAACATCTTGGCTTTTCTGGTTGCAACCATATGGAAGCTACAACTCCATGTGTTCAAACACCCACTTGAATCTCTGAGGACAATAGTTCTCCCTAGCACCTCCCAACCACCTTGAAATATCAATTTTTACTACTGAAACTTATTACAGTGATATAATGTTCATCAATGGCTTACTAGTCTCATCACTGTTCTGTTACACTGCCTTGCTCTGTCTGCCTCATTGTCTTCCTGCACTCATCCCTTGTGCTTTCTGTTCTTCTCCCTTTTATGCTTTGTGTGCCATGTCCATTCAATGCACCATTTCTCTTCTGTGCATTTCAGCTGCTTCTCTCTGCCTCCTTCTACACATCTGAATCACTCTCAACAGTCGCCAATCTCTTTTCTGTTTTGTCTTTTTATTCACTATGTGCATGTCATGCATCCTCTATTCACAATGCTTCTACATGCTCTCCCCATGTCGAGTGCTCTACTTGATCATCATTGCAACTCTTCAGCTTCTTTGGCTGTTAAACCCATGTGTCCATCATCCTTGGCCTCTCCAGTAGTCGAGACTCTTCATCTTCTCTGTCACAGTGGAGCTCATTCCCTCTGTTGTAGTTCTAGGTTCCAATGGTCTTACATCTGTCAATAGCCTCTATGAACAGTGTTCATGCCACTGGAAGATGCCTCAAGACTCTAAATCTTTTTTGACGATCACCCTGAAGTCTCTTCGAGTCCTCTCGCAGAAACCATCAGTAGTTTCTAGCAGTTACACTGTGAACCTCCAAGAAAATGCATCAGCAATTGAATCGCCAACCGTTCAAGAGTCATGATTTAGTTATGTTAATTGAATTGTAATTGAACGATTAACTGTGAAGAGCAACAATAGCCTTTCGATCAGATTTTCAAGTATCCAACACCGTTGGGATTACAAGCACAGGGTCTCGCGTTGATTTCGCCATTTTGCAATTTGACATTTCGACATTCTTGTGGTGAAGAGTCTCGACTCCCCAAGTAACGATCTTCGAAATGGAGATTAGCTTCGTGCTAGCTTCCTCTTGAGCCTTCGTCGATGTGACCATAGGTTATGACTAGGGACCAATTTTGAACACGCATTTCACATTTCATGTTTTGTGGATTCTGTGAAGAGTCATCTCGACTCTCCATGTCCCAAACTTTGAAATGGAGCTTGTCTCTTCGAGCTCTTCTCTACAGCTCTTCGTCGATGTGACCATCGACGGTGACCAAGCGCTTATCCATAAAGCGCTTTTGCAATTTCGCATTTCAGCATTCCTATGATGAAGGGTCTTGACACTCCAAGTCGCGATCATCGAAATGGAGTTTAGTTGTCAGCGCCTTCCTCCAACTCTTGACGATGTGACCACAACCTATGACCACTCGCTAATCATTTGAGCGCTTCACTCTTTAGATCAACGGTCCACGATTTGTGGTGATCGGACAACTATCCTCCGCCTCAGAACTTTAGCTTTCAGGACTTTGGGGGAGAGTTGATGCTAAAACTCTCGAAACTAAATTCTTGGAATGATGTCACTCGATGACGTGTCGTGATTCGTGTGTTTGCCACGTGTAGCTTAGAATTGTAATTTCCAGGTTTTTGAAATGCCAAATCAACTTGACACTTGTTCTTATATGATTGTGCCATGTGTCCTTTTTGACGTAGGCTGCCCCCTGTCCTTGCTGATATGGTCTACCACCATTCACCTCCAGGGTTTGACGGTGTAGATTTGTCCTTGATCTAACGACTATGCTTATTTTGCAATTTCGCATATCGCGAGTTCGAGAGGTTAGGGAACTTCGTTCCTTTGACTTTCCAGTTAGGGAAATGATGATCTTTCGCCACGTGTCCTCTGGATCCAACGGTCCAGATCTTATCGTGATTTCAAAACTTCATGGGCCTTCGTCTTGTATGTATCGGGATTTCGGGGTTTCGCATTTCGCAACTTCGAGACTCTTGTGATGAAGAGTCTCGACTCTTTACTCCTCCAACTCTCGGTATCTGAAACTTAGAAATGGAGATTTTGATGTGCCTGTTTTGGGATTTTGGCGTTTTGCATTTCGCGATTTCGACATTCTTGTCGTGAGTGTCTTTGACACCTCCAACCCTCGATATTTGAAACCTCGAAATGTCGTGGTTTCACATTTCGCTTCTGATCTTGCCATGCGATCATCGTTGCGTTGCTGGTCTTGATCTTTGTCATCAATGACAAACACGCATACTCTGTCTCTGTTTGAAAACATGCCAACATAATGTTTGTAGAACATATATTAATTTGATTAAAAAAACATAATCATCTTTTGAATTTAGGATCTGCAACCTTGTTGGGCACCATCTAGATGATTTCTTCAGATTTTGTGACAGGCTCTCTCTGCCTTGCAACAAATATTTGGGGAATCATAGTGTGAGCATTTGGAACTCGTGGAATCTCAGTTATTGCACTTGATGAGAACAATCTTTTAGGAGGTTTTCCAGGGGAAAGCTTGAGAAACTATAGCAAAAATTTAGGATCCGCAACATAGAACATATATTAATTTAGGATCCACAACCTTGTTGGGCACCATCTAGATGATTTCTTCAGATTTTGTGACAGGCTCTCTCTACCTTGCAACAAATATTTGGGAAATCATAGTGTGAGCAGTTGTTGCAAATATTTGGGAAGTCATAGTGTGAGCATTTGGAACTTGTGGAATCTCAGTTATTGCACTTGATGAGAACAATCTTTTAGGAAGTTTTCTAGGGGGAAGCTTGAGAAACTATAGCAAAAAAAATTCTGGGAATCTGCTTTGCTTATTTTGACATTGTAAGAAGCAACAATCTCTCAATCTGAGTTACGACTTGAACTCGAGGCATTTAAATGGATCAAGGGTATTATATGCCATTATACACTGAATCCAACTACTTTCCCAAAAACTAAAACGAAGTGCTTAAATTCACGTTACACAGTGAATTATTAGTTCCTACCCAAGCATGACAGGAACTATAATAATCGTTTCAATGTCAAACCATGTTCGTTTATGTAACTTTACTTCCGCATAAACAACTATAGTGATCGTTAGAGTGTCAAACTTGTTCGTCGCACAAACATTTCCTAATGTTTGTAGAACATATATTAATTTGATTAAAAAAACATAATCATCTTTTGAATTTTATAATTTTATTGATAATATTTTTTAGAAAGCAAAATCATTTTCTAAATTTTGTAATTTTATGGATTGAATTTTTATTTTTCCAAACTAAATTTAAACTTATATTCCATACTAGAGACATATAATAAGCAATATCCTATACTAAAGATATATGAGAAGCAAAATACATAGTTAACATGAAAACATTCATTTGTAATAACCAGGATAACCAAATATTGAATGTTATAGTTTTTAAGAATGCAATTCATTTTTTCGAAGAGACAATTACATTCTATAGGTGCTTTTATGCACAATTCATCTGTGAGAACATATGAGCACAGATGGTTCATGGCTGCAGCCAATAGATAATCATCAAGCGATGTCATTTAGTGCCAAAAAAGACATTTGAGAAAATACAATAGCAATAGACTTAACATAAAAACTGAAAATCATATGTGGAAAGGGGATCCATTCAACATCAAAAACTCAGAACGAGTGTTTAGAACATGGCCGAACATGATACATATAGTTGAACCATGCCCTCTATGAAGGGCTTATGATAGTACTCATCCATCTTCTCTCACAGATTCAGTAATGTGCTATTACCCAAAAGGAAGTCGAGTTCCTGCTTTTGTTAGAGAATTTGCTAGCTGGTTTTGCTCCATGTAAAAGTGTGAAAGAATCAAATGAGTAGAAACTTGAAATTCTCCTCCAAAATAGGCAACAAAAATATATTGACACATTTGTGCTTTTCAAGACCAATTGATAACATTCATTGAATCTCTAAACAGTTTGATGAATTTAACCCCATTTTCCCAACAAATTGAAGCAGAATTATTGAACCATGCCCTATATGAAGGGCCTATGATACCATACTCTATATGCCCTGCATCTTCATCCATAGATTCAGTAATATGCCATTCCCCAAAAGGAACCATGCCCTATATGAAGGGCCTATGATACTTATGCATCTTCACCCATAGATTCAGTAATGTGCCATTCCCCAAAAGGAATCCGAGTCCATGCTTTTGTTAGAGAATTTGCTTGCAGGTTTTGTTCCCTGCAAACATGTTTTGAGTGTGAAAGAATCAAATATGAGTCTAGAAACATGGAAATCTCCGCCAAAATAGGCATCAAAAATATATTTTGACATATTTGTGCTTTTTGAGACCAATTGATAACATTCTTTGAATCTCCAAACAGTTGGATGGATCTGACCCCTTTTTCCCCAGCAAATTGAAGCAAAAGTTTTGAACCATGCCCTCTATGAAGGGCCAATGATAGTATTCATATGCATCAGATTCAATAATGTGCCATTCTCCAAAAGGACGCCGAGTCCCTGCTTTTGTTGGAGAATCTGCTTGGTGGTTTCGTTCCTTGTAAACATGTTTGAGTGTGAAAGAATCAAATGAGTCTAAAAACCTTAAAATCTCCTCCAAAATAGGCAACAAAAATATATTATGACATATTTGTGCTTTTGGAGACCAATTGATAACATTCATTAAATCTTCAAACAGTTGGATGGATTTGACCCCTTTTTCCCTAGTAAATTGAAGCAGAAGTTTTGAACCATGCCCTCTATGAAGGGCCTATGATAGTACTCATATGCATCTTCACCCACAGATTCAATAATGTGTCATTCCCCAAAAAGAAGTTGAGTCGAAGTTTTGAACCATGCCCTCTATGAAGGGCCTATGATAGTACTCATATGCATCTTCACCCACAGATTCAATAATGTGTCATTCCCCAAAAAGAAGCCAAGTCGAAGTTTTGAACCATGCCCTTGTTAGAATATAAAGGATTGTGTGCTCGTTTTACCACGACGATACCCTCGTCTCCCAACCACAGGTTGAAGCCTCCCTCCGAGCACCTTAATCTTGACTTGAGAATTCCTCCGGAAGCAAACCCTAGGCTAGATAGCCAAACAAAGAGCAGCGCATCTCTCCCCAAGGATAGCGCATCACAAAAAGCTGATCAGATAGTCCAAACCCTAGCCAAGAGATATCCAAGCCAAATACTGAAATTTGCTGCTGCTGCAGCTGTAGCTGCAACCCTCCTCCAAACCTGCGCACCAACTACACTTGCAGTGCGCACCCACTGAGAAAATTGCAGTCCTGAGATATGACAAATGAGAAACTGGCGCCCTGTATTTATAGTAATCCTGCCAGTTTACTGGGGCCGACTTCTCCTTCTGGGTAGGTGTTTGTTCAGTATATTATTATTAATTCTGGCCGACTTCTTCTCTTGGAGGCTAATAGCCTAATA
>ML788731.1:740190-756722 GCA_009831015.1 Picea engelmannii
AGCATGATATGAGAAGGTGAATGCTTGTTTCATTATCTCCTTTACAAAGGGGACACCAACTGGGGCCAACTATACTACATTTCCTCATATTTTTCCAAATAGGAATTTTTGCTTGGTGAAGGAGCATGATATGAGAAGGCGAATGCTTGTTTCATTATCTCCTTTACAAAGGGGACACCAACCACGACCAACTATACTAGGGGACACCAACCCTGGCCAAATTTATTGTAAAGGACACCACATAAATATCTTATACTACATTTCCTCCTATTTTCCCACATAGAAAATTTATTGTAAATGGCACACCACATAAATATCTTAGCCTTATGAGGACATTTTAGCTTCCATAGGCCACACCACCACCAACTTGGCTCCCTTTGCATGAGCTCAATGTTTAATGAAACATAACCCAATTTTGAGGTATATACCCCTTGAGGAGCCTTCTACTACACCAGTTGATTTTCTCTCTCGATAATTCTGATATGGCCAGTTCGGAGCATAGTGATATAATTGTTCCATAATTGTGAAAGATTACCGACCAAACCCAACATTAGTGAACTCATCCATCCTTGCCTCCAAAGGGAGGTGGAGTCTAGGTTTGCCACTTGAGATGATAAATGAATATTTTGCATGTGGAGCCTTTCAATTAAATCATTAGGCAAAATATGAGCAATTCCACATCAGGGATCAATCCTTATTTAGACATGATTACTTTTGCCCACTCTCTAAGCTAAATCATTACCAACCACTAGAAAGGAGGAGATAACAACTTTCCAAATAATTGAGCACTTTGGATGGGATTTTATTGGTTAACAACTTTCCAAATAATTGAGCAATTTGGATGAGATTTTATTGGTTTCCGGATCCAGGGTTCTAAAGAATTCGGGCGAATATATTTGTGCTCCACCACTAAGGTCCAAAGGTTGGCAGACGAAAGAAGTCTCCATCCAACTTTTGCTGCCAAGTCTTGAAAACATGAAAATATTTTTCAGGCCCTAACCACCCAGGGCTTTCGGGCGGGCGAGACAATCCCACTTAGCCCAAGGTGGAGTGTGTTGATCCTGAGGTTCGGACCATATAAAACGGAAACAAATCTGTCTGGCCTTATCCAATATCCCTTTAGGAATCTAGGCCAGGGACATCCAGTAGACATGGATAGTTTCCAAAATAGATTTGGCCAAGATGAGCCTTATTGCCCTTGACAACCACTTGAAACTCTAGACTTTTAGTTGTTTTTCTAACTTTGCCAGAAGCAAGCACCGATCAACCTTTCGATAGTCATTTAATTCTGGCTGGAACCCCAAGTATTTGTTCCCTCCAAAAAACCAGAGTCGAGAAGGGAAAGAGAGATCGAAAGAAATCTACAGTCTTCACCTCCATGCCAGTAAAGGAAATGGTAGATTTCTAAGCATTGATTATCATCCTAATGGTCCTTCGGAACAAATTGATGATATCTGCAAGTTTTTCCGCATTTCTAGGTCGCCCACTACAAAAGATTAGCACATTATCTACGAAGAGTAAATGAGTAATTATGTGGCTAGGGGCCACTGATATGCCTTGAAAGTCCCTCGAGCTAATCGCCTGATCAATAACACGACTAAGACCCTTTGCCACCAACATAAATAATAGAGGAGAAAGAGGGCATCCCCGTTTTATGCCATGCTCGGACTGAAAGAAAGGAGAGGCAACCCCATAATGAATATTGCAAAAGATATCGAGGTTATGCATGCCATCACCCATTTGATAAAGGGAACTTCGAACCCCAGTTGAGTAAGGAGCCTGATGTAGGACTAGTAGACCCGATCGAAAGCTTTGGATAAGTCAATTTTCAGAATAGGCCCCCGAGATTTGGAAGTCTTTAAACTATGGAGGCCCTCCTGAGCCCCGTTTCAATCACTTTGTGAATTTGACGACCTTCCAGAAAACCAAATTGCTCTTGAGAGATAATGTTTGAGAGAATGAGCTTTAACCTTCGAGCAGTGATTTTGGCCACAATTTTGCAGAGACAATTGCACAGGGAAATAGGCCCGAAATAGGTTTAGAGGCTCGCTCTATTTGGGGTTGAGTTTATAGGTGCATGCAATCTCCCATTCCTTCTGGATTCTTCGACTACTTTCAGTAGGTCAGCACCAAGGAGTTCAAAGAACCCCAAATAAAATTCGACAATCCACTCGTTCGAACCAAGAATTTTATCTTTTTGAAAGTTGTGGAGTGTTTCTTTGAGTTCTTCCTCATTAACTTCAACAAATAGATCTCTATTGCCTCTCATCAATTACGCTGGGAATGTAAAGTGCCGGCCTTGTAATGTCTGCAATATTGGTTCTCGGGTCTGCTTTGAAAAGTGTTTGGAAATGTTTTTTTCCCAGCTGGACCAGGCCCTCGAAAGAAGAGACATAAGTGCCCCCTGGTCGCTAAGCTTCTAGATATTGTTGGACGCTTTCCTACCTTTTGCAAAGGCGTGGAAGAATTTGGTGTTTTCGTCCCTTTTATCCAACCAGATGGCCCTGCTCTTTAGACGCCATTCAACGTCTTGATCATCCAACAACTTCCTTCGATGGGTCTCCAGAGCCTTAAGATCTGCTTTAGCCTCCATCGAGATAAATCCACCATCAACAAAGTGAGAGATACGATCAAGCTGTGCCTCAGTTTGTCTTAGTTTCCGCGCCTCACTGGCCCGCTTCCTAAGAGCCCATGGGATCATCGACTGCTTTATTCGCTTTAGCTTAGCCACAAATTGGACAACCGTAGAGAGGTCAGTGTTTGGATCATAGCCAACCCAGTTCTCCTTCAAGATTTTCTAAAAGTCGTCCTTGGATAATCATGTTGCATTGAATTTAAAAGCGATGGCAAGCTTCTTGGGATCCCCTTCAATTTCAAACCACATCAGGGAGTGGTCTGATTCACCCCTGCTACCAATCCATTGACAGAACTATAAGGGAAGATCCAAAAGAGATTTTGAGACCAAAAAGTGGTCAAGTCGTTTTGCCACACGGGCTTCGCCCGACCTCATATTCCTCCAGGTGGGAAGGAGTTTGAGTGAAGCAATATCAATGAGGCCATCCTCAATAAGGAGGTGAGTGAACAATTCAGTTTTAATGATTCGATCGAGCAGAAGGGCCCCAAACTTCATCTTCCCCCAAGGAGAAGTTTAGATCTCCCAGGGTAAGATTCTCAACTTAGAGTAGATTATTCTTGAGGAGAGAGTCAAGGGCCCATGGGTTTATTTCTTTCACTAGCCGAGTATTCCATCCAACCGCCAATCCCCCAAAACGATCGTTAGCATCAATTCCTATGAACTTCCAAGATGGCAATAATGAATCCAACATCCGAGTCACATAGACCTCAATAGATATCGTTTCTTGGAGGAGAATAACATTGAGTTGATTCAAGACAGTGAACTGCTTCAGGGTGAGTTTCTTCTGGGAGCTTGCCACCCCCCTACAACCCCCCTACAGTGGAAAGAGAGAAACTTCATGGGGGAACGCCCTCAGGGGCATGAGCTGTTCTAAGGGCCTCGAAAATGGAACACTGTTTTCCATATGCGATGTCGACTAAGGCATGGCTTTGTTCCTTTGAGATATGTGTGATGCTCCCTCTACCCTTTTTGGGTTTGTGCACATTAGGATTCGAACCAAGATTGGAACCACTCGACACTTTGGCCATAATGTTTATGTTTCGAACATGGAAACCTATGGCCGTATCCTCAGAGCCGACAGAGTAGAGCTCCTCAGTAGAGTTCCATGATGGGGAGCCAGGAAGAGAAATTAGAATGAGGGAGTAAGAGGCAATAGGGAGAGTGGAAGAGGTTAAGGTGTTGAAATATTGTAACTTTGAAGAATATTCTAATTATATTTGATTTATTATTTTATAGATCAAATCTCCTTTTGCGGATTGATTAAGTCGGGTATTTGTATAGTGGTATTTGTAAAGTCGGCCCCTAGTAATTATAAAGTGGTTTTAACCACTTCTAGCAGAAGTCGGCTCAACCAAGTGAAGAGACACAACCCTAGAGCCATCTCACACTTGTATATATATGTGAGGTTGGTGTCTCATTTACACACAATTACTCACTCATCTAGTGTGCACATCTTGAAGTCAGTGGCAGGAGGAAGGAGAAGAGAGGCGCATACTCAGTCTTGGTTTGTCTTTGGTGTTTTGGTCTTAGTCTTGGCATTGTATCGACAATCTATTATTGAGGAAACTTTTGCTGAGTTTTCTCCCCCATGAGGGTTTCCCAGGATAAAATGTTGTGTACCTTGTGATTGTGTTTCTTTCAGTGATCTTCTTTATACTGTTGTTTTGGAAATGCATTGAATGCTCATGTAATTTGGAAACAACCTAATAATAACAATAAAAACTTTCAGAGCTTGATTGAATAGAGCACCTTTTAGTTGGTGTCTGGACCTTTCTATTGTCATACAAGAAAATTAAGGCTTCTCACTGAAGATGAATTTTTGACCAAAGAGCACCTTGGGAAGTGCGCCTTTCCCTAGCGCATCTTTTGGCAGCTTGAGCGAACTTTTTCAGTGGCTAGATTCTCTGGAAAGTCAAACCCTAGTTTTGAATGGTATCATAAAACCAGGGAACCAGTACCAGAAGTACTAATCCAGAATTGTACAGGTCAAGTTTCAAGGGGTAAAACTTGTTTTTTTTAAAAACAATTAGCTTCAACAAACTTGCCTTAGCCCAGCGCATCTCCTGGTAAGCTCAGTTTCATTTTTTGAGCACTTTCATTTTTTGGTCATTTTTCTAGCTCCAGGTCAAGATGTCTGCAAGCACCAAGCTTGTTGACAAGTTAGAAGGTGTGGAAAATTTTCGTGCTCGGAAGAACATAATTGGACTCATTCTTAAAGAGAATGACCTTGCAAAATTCATAAAAGAAAATGTACCGGAACCCGAAGAAAATGCAACCAAAGCGAAGTACAAGAAGGATATGATTATGGCTAAAAGAATAATTGCAGATTCCATTAAAGACCACTTGATCCCTCAAGTGTCTACTAAGACTACTCCAAAAGACATGTTTGATGCCCTAACCATAATGTATGAAGGAAAGAACATCAACCGTAAGATGAACTTGAGAACCCAACTCAAGAATACAAAGATAGAAAAATGAGAAACAGTGCAAGACTATTTCTCTAGGGTTTCTCAATTCAAGGAATAATGAGAGACAATTGGAGACAACTTATATGAAGATGAATTCATGATGACAACTCTTAATGGTCTCACAAGACCTTGGGATGCATTCATCCAAACTATTTGTGCAAAAAAAGAGAAACTCCAATTTGACAGTTTATGGGAAGAATGTGTTCAAGAAGAAGCAAGAGTGGCCATTCAAGAAGTCGTCATATTAAGAGATGAAGATCAAGCCCTAGCTGTTCATGCTAAGGGTGGAAAGGGAAAGTCTCATTTTCAAAAGGAGACCCACTTTCATAAAGAGTCTCACTCTCCGAAGAGATTCGAGAAATATCATAGGTCAAAGAAAGCAAAAAGATTTCTCCTCTTACCAGTGTTATCATTGTGATAAGATGGGATAGATTGCTAAGAATTGTCCTGCTAGAAGGGAAGAATACAAGAAGAGAAATAACAAGACATCTTGCCCATGCAACTGAAGAAGATGAGCGACCCAACAAGTTAGCTAAAGAAGAGATGGAAGAATATGTTTTGTTTTCTGCTCTCTCAGGATTCGTGACAGCTGGAGATGATACTTGGCTCATAGATAGTGGTGCCTCTAAGCACATGACAAGTCAGAAGAACACTTTCTCCAGCCTTATAGAGAAGGACTCCCTCTAGAAAGTTTCACTTGGAGATGACTATCAATACCCAATCAAAGGATTGGGAGAAGTCACCTACAAACTTGATTCGGGAACTCCGATGAGAATGAAGGATGTACTATATGTACCAAGTTTGAAAAAGAACTTGCTTTCTATTTCAGCCCTAGATAAGAAAGGTTTGGGGTTGCATTCATAGATGGTGAAGTTCTTATGTGGTCTAAATGAAAAACTATAGAAGATGCATTTGTTATTGGAATAGAAGAAGGTGGTTTGTACAAGTTAAAGGGTCACAGAGATGTAGCTTTGACTCACTCTACTGAAAGTCCTTGGGAACTTTGTCCTAGAAGACTAGCTCACATCAACTACAAAGCCTTACCATATGTAAGCAAGGTAGTTACATGTTTACCAGAATTAAAGGCTGATCATGAAGGTGTATGCAAGGGATGTGCACAAGGAAAGAACATAAATAATCATTTTTCAAAGAGCGATAATAAAGCAGAAGGAATTCTGGAACTTGTCCACTCATATGTATGTAGTTCAATGCCATCAACCTCTCTAAGCGGGTATGTATACTACGTATCCTTTATTGATGATTACTCTCATAAGACTTGGGTTTAATTCTTGAAGTCAAAAGATGAAGTACTTGGAAAGTTCAAGGAATTCAAAGCCTTGGTAGAAAACCTCTTCGAAAGGAAAATCAAGATACTCAAGTCAGACAATGGAGGAGAGTACACTTCAAATGAATTTGGAAGGTTTTGCAGAGATGTCGGGATTAAGAGGGAGATCACCACTCCCTATAATCCTCAACAAAATGGTGTAGCAAAAAGAAAGAATAGAACGATTATGGAAGCAGTAAAGACTATGATTCACGATCAAGATCTTCTAATGCACTTATGGGCTGAAGGAGCAAGAACAACAATATGTGTTCAAAACAGATTATCCTATAGTGCGCTTGGATATGTTCATCGGAAAGAAGCCAGAAGTAAGCCATCTCAAAATATTTGGTTGTCTAGTATTTGTACACATTCCAAAAGAAAAGATAACTAAGTTGGATCCTTCAGGAAATAAGAGAATATTTGTTGGATACTGTGAGATCTCTAAGGCCTTCAAAATTTACATACCAGGTTACCATCATATTGAGATCAACATAGATGTAACATTTTATGAAGATGCAACACTCAAAAGATCAAAGAAATGTCAGCTTGAAGAAGTATATGAAGAACATGTAGCTCCCAAAGTTGTAGAACCCGTGAAGGCAATTACAGTTACCCTTGATGATGAGATTCCAGAAGATCATGATATGATAGAATCTCAAGAACCTCCTCGTATGACGATCTCTCACAAGAGAAAGCCAACTTGGGAGAAAGAACTTATTCAAGATGCAAAGAAGTATGGTGCCCCAAAATGAACCATGAGACAAAACAAGAAGCCTAAGCCATTCTCCAACTATATGGCCTTGATGTGTGATCTCATAGAGAAGGAACCTACTTGCTTTGAAGAAGTCATTCAAAAAAAAGAATGGATGGACGCCATGACAAAAAAATACCAGTCCATTATGAAGAATGATGTATGGGAAGTAGTTCCAAGACCAAAGAACAAAGATGTGGTATCTTCCAAGTGGATATACAAAATAAAACATGCAGCAGACGAAAGTATTGAAAAATATAAGGCAAGATTTGTGGCTCGTGGATTTTGTCAAAATGAAGGTATTGACTATGAAGAAACATTTGCTTCTGTAGCCAGATACACTTTTATCAGAACCATCATAGCTTTTGCAGCGAAAATGAAGTGGAAGTTGCACCAGATGGATGTAAAAACAACTTTCTTAAATGGTGTTATTGAAGAAGAAGTGTATATAGAACAACCACAAGGGTTTGAAGTTGAAGATAGAAAGACTCATGTCTGCAAGTTGAAGAAAACTCTGTACGGTTTGAAACAAGCTCCTAGAGATTGGTATGGAAAAATTGATAGTTTCTTGACAAGCTTGGGCTTTACCAAGAGTAAAGCTGATCTTAACCTTTACTTCAAGGTTATGAATGATGAGCCAATTATATTGCTACTATATGTGGATGATTTATTCTTGACAGGAGAAGAAAAACTCATCACAGATTGTAAGAAGAAGCTTGCCGCTGAGGAGTTTGAGATGAAAGACCTAGGTCCGATGCATTATTTCTTAGGTCTTGAAGTTTGACAGAGCCCATAGAAGATCTTCTTTAACCAAGGGAAGTATGTAGTTGAAATACTGAAGAGATTTGACATGTTGGAATGTAGAGCCATGAATAGACCCATGGAAACAGATTTGAAGCTCCTAGTTGATACTTTGCCAGAGGTGGTTGATGCCACTCTATATAGACAAATTATTGGATCGTTGATGTATCTGGTGAATACCAGGCCAGAGATATGCTTTGCTGTAAACATCTTGAGTCAGTATTTGTGGAGCCCAAACGTTTTCACCTTGTAGCTGCAAAGCATAGTGTGTTAAGCCATATTGAAACCCGAGCTTTGATTTTCTTCGCTAACCATCCTTAGTCTTGGATTATGTATTTATCCAGCTTTAGGAAGAACCCCAAATGCTTGAAAGATAAAGGAAGACTTATCATAATCAATTTCCATACCTGTAGTAGAGCAATACAACTCCAGAACCTAAGTGAGCTCAGAGAGTTCATTGAGAGATCCTTGGGTACAATAGAAGATGTTATCCACGGAAAAGGATGTGGGAGATGGCTTCTCTTACAAAAACTTTAACACCTTTGATCCTTCTTGTTTTTCTAGCCTCCTGTAACATAAGGCTAAGAGCTTCTACTATAATTAGAAAAAGAAAAGGGGAGAGAGGACATCCTTGTCTCAATCCCCTGGAGGCTTTGAAGAATATGGAAGGCGAGCCATTGATTAACACAACAAAAGAGGCATAATCCGCATAGCCCATAATCTAATTTCCCAATGGAAGAGACATGCCCATTTACAAGAGAACTAGGCACAAAAAAGTCTAGTTTACTCTATCGCATGCCTTCGATAGATCCAACTTAAACAAAGTTTTTTTGTCCTCAGAGAGCTTAGCCGAGTGAAAGGCCTCTTGTGCCATCGCCACAACATCATGTATATGGCGGTTGTGCAAAAAATCCAAATTGTTCTTCTTCTACGATTTCACTTAGAATTGGCTTGAGCCTTAAGATAATTATCTTTGAAACCAACTTGTAAACAAACAATAAGAAATGGGCCTATAGTCCCCAAGGGAGTCACAATCATGCTATCTGGGAATGAGGCAGAGAAAAGTAGAGTTTAAAGAACTCAAAATCTTACCTGTCCTTTGGGACTCCCTGGTTAACAAAAGATCTACTTTTAACAGTTCGAAAAATCCCATATAAAACTCCATTGTGAAATCGTTCAAACCAAGACTTTTCCCCTTTTGCATAGAAAAGAGAGTGTGTTGTACTTCTGATTCAAATACTTCCTCTTCAATAGAATTATTCATTTCCTCATTGGTGACCTTCAAAAACTTGGATACCACTCAGAGGATATCTCGAATTCAACATTCGATCGGGGCTTTAAAAAGAGACTAGAGTACCTAGCCCCGACCTCAGCTTTTTCTTCAAAAGAATTGACCACTCTATTTTCTTCGTTTTTAATTTCCCATATAGTATTAATGTTCCTCCTATAATTTGTTAACTGGTGGAAAAACTTCGTGTTATTGTCTCTGACTTTGAGCTAAAGAGCTCGGCTCTTGAGCCTCCAAGATTCTTCCTCTTTCATAAGAATGGAGTGTCTTTCCACTTGCAAATTTTTGAGTTCCGTTAAAAGGGCTTCACTTAAAGGTCCCAAGTCAATTATTTAATTGAGTAACTTGAGTTTTTCTTCTACTTCCTTTAGCTGCCTTTGTTTGCGAGCTTTGAATATGGGTAGCCATGCTTTAATGGATTTTTAAAATTTATCCAGATTCTTTGTGAACTGTTGCATAAGAGGAAGATGATTCTCTTGACACAATCAATGCCAATTATTTCGAACCAAGCCTTGTAAGTCGTCTTCTTCCATCCAAATAGGATTGAACTTAAAGGGGGGTAGGGTTGAATCCGATCCAGATTTGAGTTTCAGAGTGATAGATTAGTGGTCTGAGAAACCTCTTTCACTGACCAAAGAGTGGATGAGGAATCCTTTTTCCAAAAGGGCCTTTGACAACAAGAATATATCCAATCTCTTGGCTACTTCATTTTTTCCAGTCCTTTGGTTGTGCCAAGTTGGCACAAGCTTGAGAGGTTCAACATCCACCATACCATGTCCAGACAAGTAGGAATTAAAGAAGTCTCTCTGCATATCTGCCTTTGAGTTTTCGCCCCAAATTTCTCCGTGAGAGAGAGAAATTAAGGTCACCCCCAACAATAAAACACTGATTGTTGAAAGCTCCTGCAGAGGCCAAATCTTCCCAAAAGGGAATTCTATCAATGTAGGAGACATAAATATTTAATACAAATATTGAAAAACCTATATCCTTTACCAGTAGCTTGATTGGAAAGGGATTTACAAGAGGGTCCCCATCTCAAAATTAAACCTTCTGACATACCATCTCCGTCGAGGGCACAAAAATTTCAATTTTTCAACCAGGTTTCTAGAACGCTTCTTTCTCTAGACCCTGAACACATTGTTTCTTGGAGGAGAATAATATAAGGAATTAGCCCTTGATTAGCGTTTCGAAAGCTAAGTTTTTTAGGGCGTCCCCCAACCCTCTAACATTGAATGAGAGAATGCTCATTTTGGGAGGGAGGAAAGGGCATTACCGCTGTAAGGGACCTGATGATCGAGGCTTGCTTCTCCCTTTTGATTTCCAAAACAACCTTTTCTTGTGATTTGAGGAGGTGGGATTTCCCTCCCACATGATTGGGATGAGGGGGATCTTGAGCCAAACCCCTTACAACAGAGACTGAGACTTTTGCTTGCCTTTGGACCTCAGGTCTCATGTCGTATTAATTTTTTTGGGAGAACTTAAGAGTTTTTTGGACCTACCCACTTCAACGATAGAAACAAATTTCACCTTTCTTGTCATCTCCAAAGGAGGGGAGGGAATCAAAAGGGGGATACAGGAGAGGGAGTCGAGGGAGGTAGGGGAGCTAGAGAAGGGGGAGGGAGAGGAAGAGGGGGGAAGGGAGGAAGAAACATGAAAGGGATCATAAGACAGGATCATACCTGGAGAGTCGATGTTTTGAGCATTCTTGGAAGTGTCCAGAGTCCGACCTTTGACATTACCAAGACTCGACGATTCCTCTACGACTTGAATCGATAATCCTTCATAAGCCTCGTCCCTTTTTCTTGACCTAGACCTTAGGGTTTCTGGAAACAAGAGGCGAGACCCTTTTACACTTGAGCTTGAGTATGTCCAATTTCATGACAACCAAAGCATCGAAACAAGATTATCCAATAATCCACTTTCTGAGTCTAGATTCTGTCTCCGTGAATAAGGTCCAAGCTTGCAATCAATCCTTCTCTTACGTCGACCTCTATATGAATCCAGGCCCACCTGCGATTCGTTTTCGTTTCCCATGAAGGCTCAAGACCTACAACCACACCTAACTTATTACCAATCGCCTCCAAAGCTTCCTTCGTCCAGAAAACAAGAGGCAAACCGGGAAGGATTGCCTAAATCTTTCTTACCGCCACAATGTCTCTTGCAGGATCGAAATCAACCATCCACATCTTAAGAATTAAACCCGATGGGCCCCAATTCGAGTTTACTCTCATAATCATTCCATTGTCGTTTTCATTTTTAAAAATGAAACAAGACCAGCCACGGATCAGAATATGAACCTCCGGTGAATACCCTGGCCCCATGTGTTGGCCACCACATCAGTTCACGAGATATTCATATATCTGGTCGACATAATTATTGTACTGAAAAGTAAGGTTTGACAGGGTGAACATGCAAGAATCCCCGACAAACTTTTATTGACAAAGATAAGTTCACATGGGTATCGCGTAGGATTCCATTTATGACTTATCAACTACAGTGACAGACAGAAGTATTCATGAAGATGTGGGTCAAACCGCACCAAAAGTTGGAGAAGTGCTCCGAGTCTTCATGAGTACTTTTGACTAGACTCAACACTTATCTATCTATGTACATTTTACACTGTGGAGTTGATATCGACAACCCACGGAAAACGGATAGCACTACTGTCGGCTATCTAGACATGAATATAGATGCCTTACTAGTCGTTTTCAATATGAGTAGAAAACTTGTCAGGATATAATAGCGTGTCCCATGCTTTTGTATAGATCTTTCGGATGTACTGCAAATTTCCATCTTTTCTTTGAAGCAGAGTTTGTATCCTGACTGCCCACTGGAAGTGATTCATAAGATAGAGCTGGAAGAGCTCTGCATCATTTGGACCTTGATAATTTAGATCTCGGACATATTGGAGGGAATAGAAACGTGATAAAATAGTAGGATCTGCTTCTTCTTTATTTATCCCAAAGTTCTGCCACCATGTAAATAGCCATGAAGGAGGATTAAAGTGTGTGGCTGAATTAACACATCTGAACTTAAGTATATAACACAAATCTTCTTGCCGGAACGCTTTCCACCATAACTGCATATAATCATGATAATTATAAAAGGTTTCAGGAAAAATAACATCTTGTTTTTGTTCAGGCCATTGGAAAACTGTTCTGGGCCTATTTAAACATAAATATTTCTGTTTGCTATCTTCCCTTTCAATTTGCCATATCAAATCAATATCATGGAACCAGTCTGTTAGATGTTGAGCAACTTCAGTAGCTAGTCTGTTGTTATGGTGAATGACTGGTGTAAGAAGATTTGAAGGTCCTTGTCTGCGAACTTCTGGAACTAAAACAGAATAAAGCATTTGTGTTCCTGGACTAATAAGTTCAGTACTCCTTAGTCCCCATCTTGGTACCCAAAGCTGTTGATACTCTTCCCATGATAATCTGTCAGGAATATTTTCTATATGTTCATTATTGCTTCTTAGAAACAATAAGAGATTGATGAACTATCTGCAGATGTTCTCTGCTAAGAAAGTCAGCTAAGGAATTTGTAGTGCCTTTAATATGCTCAATGGAGAAATCAAAATTGCTAAATAATGCTTGCCACCTAGCAAATTTATGATCTCCTGAGGATTTTAATTCCTTATGGAGTACTTTGTTCATGGCTGCCGCATCTGTTCTGAGGATAAATTTCTTATATATCAGATATAGTTCAAATTTGTAAATAGAATTTAGGGCTGCCTTGATCTCCTTTTCTAGAGCAGAGTAATTTTTCTCTGCTTGACTCCATAGGCCAGAGGCAAACTGTATCACTTCTTCTTGTTGTAGATTATTTCTCTGCTTGAGTACAACTCCCCATCCAAGATTGCTGGCATCACTTTCCACAATCTTTAAATACTTATCATTGGAGATATGAAGAATGGGTAAGTGTCTTACCTTAGCTTTAATGTTCCTGACGGCTTGAGTATGGGCATCAGTCCAAGGACTAGGATCTTTTTGCAGCTTTGCATTGAGAAGTCTTCTATCCTTTGCACAGTCTTTATAAAAATGGCTGACATAATTTAGGCTGCCCAAAAACCTTTGGAGTTGGGTTTTATCCAGGATTTTGTCTGGAAATTTATTAGCAAATTCTATTGCATGAGTCTGGAGTGTAATTTGTCCATTGCTAATAACATGTCCAAGAAACTTGATTTCTGTCTGGAATAGTTCCATTTTCTTTTTGGACAAGACTAATCCTGCTTCTTTACAAGCCTTGAAAAATATGTGCAGGTGCTTAAAATGCTGATCAATAGAAGAGGAAAAAATTAATATATCATCTATATATACAATCATCCAATCAAAATAAGGTTTCAGTGCTTTATCCATAACCCTTTGGAATTTTGAAGGAGCATGTTTCAAGCCAAATGGCATGACATTCCATTCATAATGTCCTGCTGGGACATTGAAAGCTATTTTGAATTTATCTTTTTCATTGATCGCTACTTGCCAAAACCCGGACTTGAGATCAAACTTGGAGAAGATTTTTGCTCCTGCTATTCTCGATACCAGATTGCTTTTATTGGGTATAGGATATGTATCATCAGCCAAAACCTTATTCAAAGGTTTATAATTTACCACTAATCTGGGTACACCTCTAACTTGTTCAGAATGTTTATTTACATAGAAGCCATAGCAGTTCCATGGACTGCTTGATTTTCTGATAAGACCTCTATCTAGCAGATTTTGTATTTCTTCTGTACACAATTTTTGATATTCACTGTTCATTGGAATGGCTCGACTCTTGCATGGAGTACCCGCATAGTTTTCTTTATATGGTAGGAAAACTACATGCTTCTTCTGTTTCCAGAAAGCTGTTGGGTTTTCTGAACAGACAGTATCAGCAAAGTATTTCTTCAGAGACTCTATTTTGCTGATGAGAGAGGGCTGGTGTAGTCTAGTCTCTGTTTGTAGTATATACTGGAGAGATTTGATCTCTTGCATTCTATGGGCTCTATGCTCATTTATATTAACAGAATTTGAAGGAGCATGTTTCAAGCCAAATGGCATGACATTCCATTCATAATGTCCTGCTGGGACATTGAAAGCTGTTTTGAATTTATCTTTTTCATTGATCGCTACTTGTCAAAACCCGGACTTGAGATCAAACTTGGAGAAGATTTTTGCTCCTGCTATTCTCGATACCAGATTGCTTTTATTGGGTATAGGATATGTATCATCAGCCAAAACCTTATTCAAAGGTTTATAATTTACCACTAATCTGGGTACACCTCTAACTTGTTCAGAATGTTTATTTACATAGAAGCCATAACAGTTCCATGGACTACTTGATTTTCTGATAAGACCTCTATCTAGCAGATTTTGTATTTCTTCTGTACACAATTTTTGATATTCACTGTTCATTGGAATGGCTCGACTCTTGCATGGAGTACCCGCATAGTTTTCTTTATATGGTAGGAAAACTACATGCTTCTTCTGTTTCCAGAAAGCTGTTGGGTTTTCTGAATAGACAGTATCAGCAAATTATTTCTTCAGAGACTCTATTTTGCTGATGAGAGAGGGCTGGTGTAGTCTAGTCTCTGTTTGTAGTATATACTGGAGAGATTTGATCTCTTGCATTCAATGGGCTCTGTGCTCATTTATATTAACAGAATCGGTGCATTTTGGGGCAGATATAAATGGCAACTGTACTGTCCTTTTGTTATCAAGCGTAATAAAATATCCAGCCTGTTCTGGAGATATTTGTACGGAGCCATGAGGGGAAACAACAGCTAGGAATGATGTACCAAGAATACATGCTACTGGAATTTCTGCTAGATAGAATTTAAGGTCTAGGCAGTATGATCCAAAGCATAAGGTTGCTTTCGGAATAAAAAATGAAATATTTCTCAATATATTTCCCAATCCAGCGACTTCTAAATTTGTTTTCTTCCAATAGGCTACAGGAATCACAAGCTTGTTTAACAGATTTAGATCCGATCCAGTATCTATTAAAGTTTTTAGTCTGAAATTTAGATCTTGGATTCTGAGATCTAGCAAAACATGATACTGCTGGTGTTGGAGCTTGCAAAGTTTTCTCTGTTCTTTTTCTGCTTTCTGCTCTTCTTCTTTCTGCTCTTCTTCTTTATGCATATGTTTCAATTTTTTAAGCTCTCTGCCAAGGTCTGAGACAGAAAGAGTTACAACAGGGCAAGATATCTTCTTTGCAGAAGTAGGGACTAAAGGAGGAGGAGCCAAAGTCAATCGAGTGTAATACCACTCATAGAAAGATAGGAAAACATCATTTTTATCCATATAGGCCTTCCAAGCATTTGCTAGGTTGATTTTTTCTTCTTTAGTAGTAGAGCCAGCAAATTCCTGAGATCTGGGGTGTGTATACAAATCCCAGTTTAACATATTTTTCATCCAACTTTCTGAGATACAACTTTTAGGGCACCCTTGGGCCATTCTGATATATTTCTGAATCTCAGACGTAGTAGGCTTTTTGATTGACTTTGGGATAAACTTCTGTCTTCTGTTTTCTATTTCCATTTCAAAGTCCCTTTTCATAACAAGGCAGTGTGAATCATGTGGAAAAGGAATATCTGAGCATGATGGATGAGGACAGGCTTCTTTTGTCGTTGAGACTGGAGGAGGTAGATTAGTTCTTGCGCTATGGTGCTCATGACTGAACTGTAGATTAGAATTATATACAGAAGTATGTAAGGTAGATAAACTTATGAGTTGGTCACAGTCAGGACATTTGACAGAAAAAGGGGTTTCTCCTGTTTGGCTACCAATTTGTTCTGCCAAAGCCCTTAAGGAAGTATGTACACAATATTGAGGTAGAGGAGGAGCTGGTCTAGTAGGTTTTGGCCAGGAATTACTGTGGGAAAAATGTTTAGGAAAGGATAAGGTTGCAGACTGTTATGAACATAAAATATACATAAATAGATATTCATAAACATAATAATAGTTAATAAATAATAATTATTAATAATGAAAAGTCATGTCTCAAAGGACATGACTATTGGTAAAGGGCACCCCTGCGTGGGTATATAAGCAGGCCCTCATTTCTCAATTGTAATCATCTCATCTTATCTCATTATATATTATATCTTATTATTCATTTATTATTTATAGTCCTATATGGATTACTTTATTATATTCCAAATATTTTGGATAATCCTTGTGTGAGCGAACTTTGTTCGTCTCATTTGGTATCAGAGCAAGTTCTGATCCGGCCCTTGGCCGCACTTTACTCAAACTTTGTTTGAGCCGGCTTTTAGCCAACCC
>ML788731.1:758092-787299 GCA_009831015.1 Picea engelmannii
TAAATAATAATTATTAATAATGAAAAGTCATGTCTCAAAGGACATGACTATTGGTAAAGGGCACCCCTGCGTGGGTATATAAGCAGGCCCTCATTTCTCAATTGTAATCATCTCATCTTATCTCATTATATATTATATCTTATGATTCATTTATTATTTATAGTCCTATATGGATTACTTTATTATATTCCAAATATTTTGGATAATCCTTGTGTGAGCGAACTTTGTTCGTCTCACAGACCCATCAATTTCTTTGATCTGTGCTGAGGTAATAGCCCTTTGTATAGGAACTTTAGGAGTATCTATTACCCAATCAGAAGAGAAAGAAAGATGTTCCCAACGAATTGTACTATGCTCAACCTTTTGGTTGAGGGCATCAGTAACTACTAGTGTGCTATGGTTTTCCTCTATGGTTTTCCATTTATGTTTCTGGCCAGGTATACTGGAACCTTCCCCTATTACTTGGGCTAAAGGGGATTGACTAGATTTCTTCCACTCATAGAAAGAAATCCAACAACTCTTCTTATTCATATATTCCTTCCACTCTTGAGCTAATCTTTGGTTTTCTTCAGAAGGAGTGGCTATATGAAATTCTTCTGCCTCTGGATTTGTGAACAGATCCCAATTTGTCATTTTCTTTATCCAGTCTTCGGGGAACTGTCCTTTTGGACAACCAGTCATGATAGTTAAATACTTCATGATTTCTTCTATGGCTGGCTTGGTCATTTTAGGAGGCAGAGTATTTGAGAATCTGCTTTCAGGAATTACAGTATCACATTGTTCAACATAACCTAGACCATACTTAGGAGAGTTTGGAGTTCTGGAGCCTTGATAACAGGCCTTTAATCTGGGGTCTAATGTGGCTATGGAGGGCGTGTAATGTATCATTTGACAGGAAACAAATTCGGAAGTAGAGACCGACATTTGTTCAGTATTATTTACGGACCTTACTGACAAGGATTCCATTTGGACTATTTCTACTTTTACACAGAAAGGGAGGGCTTTGAGTATTACTAACTTGCCTTAACAAGTGTTCACACAAGCTGTTGGCCTGTTCCCCAGGTAAAAGCTAGAAAGCTTCAAATGGAAGACACAAATATATATGAAAGGGTTTATACAGAGAGATTAACAGACGAACAGATCGAAAGAGATGTTCACAACCCGGGCTGCCAACGGCGGCCAAGAACAATAACTTGCCGAGTCCACGGAACACTTGCACAGAATACTCAACAATAGGCAAAACAACAAGATACAAGAGACAGATATGCGGAAGCAATATTACAGAGCTTTTCTTTGTATTATAACTGAGCAGAATGCTCTCGGGTATTACAATATTTGGGCTGGAGGCCCTGAACAATCTCTCGACAGAGCAAGATGCTCTTACACTGAGACAGACTCGATCTATATAGTGCTGCCACTTTAGGTTCACGCTGGCTGAGCCAGATTGTGCAGGCTTATCACACTATCCTAATGACAGAAAGACACAAGCTTCAAAGAGAGGGAAGCTAGAAGACTCTAAGACTCAGACTCAAATGCCGACTGCCTCAAATGAGAGACTCATCCTCCTTATATAGCATTTTAGGAGGTGAGGTATCGCTTGTGACAGATACAAGATATGACTCATGGCCCCATGTGTTGGCCACCACATCAGTTCACGAGATATTCATATATCTGGTCGACATAATTATTGTACTGAAAAGTAAAGGTTTGACAGGGTGATCATGCAAGAATCCCCGACAAACTTTTATTGACAAAGATAAGTTCACATGGGTATCGCGCAGGATTCCATTTATGACTTATCAACTATAGTGACATACAGTAGTATTCATGAAGATGTGGGTCAAACCGCACCAAAAGTCGGAGAAGTGCTCCGAGTCTTCATGAGTACTATGACAAGACCTTTACATAGTGGAGTTGATAACGACAACCCACGGAAAACGAATGACACCATTGTCGGCCATCTAGACTTTATTTATTTACACTGTGGAGTTGATCTCGACAACCCACGGAAAACGGATAGCACTACTGTCGGCTATTTGGACATTCATAACATCTTCAATCAGGGGGACGATCCTAATGGTTGAAGTGAAAGTGATATGGATCCCAATGCTGAGTATATACTTGGCGTAAGAGAATGGGCTCATTATCAGGGTCATCTTCAAGCATAAACTTTGTACGAAGGATCCACAGATACTTTTCTTGTATAAACATGTCTTTTAAGTCCTCTTCTGAATACAGATCACTGAGAGTACTTAGAGGTCTATGCCATTGAGGAAACATTCTTGATGTTTCACTGACCTCAGGATTTACTCCCACTGGATTTAAACCGAACTTTTCCCACCATTCCATAAGCCAACTGGGTTCCTCAAATTCTCTAAGCATATGTGCAAACCTGACTTGAGTATAGAAGAATTCAAATCTACTTTTCCACAGAAAAGCATGGAACCATGTTGCTTTGTATTGTTCATAATTTAAGCCTTGAATAAAATTTTCTGGATCTCCATCGGGCCATTCTGCTACTGCACGCATATGATTAATTTGGAATGAATGATAAACTGGATATCTACACCATGATCGAATGCTGTGTTCATACCATTGTGTTTCTGCAGTTCTGAGCATAGTTAAATCACCCAAATTTATTAACTTTTCTCTGCTGGTGCTAATAATTGGCTGGCTCATTTGACCCAAGATATGCCGAGAAGGAATCACTGTGGGATTAGTGTTCCTTGAGAATCCAGGTAGGCCTATTTCCATTGTTTCTGAAAGCCTTAGTTGCCATGTAGGATGCCATGCTGCTTTAAAGACTGACCAAGGCGTCATTTCAGCATAATAATGATGTTCTGCTTTTCCTGTTGCTTTATTAAACTGCTTTATAATTACCATGCAGTTTAAAAATCCAAGCTGCCAATATCTGTCAGAGATAAAAGGCAATTTGATAACTTTCTCGGGCTGGCCTAGGAGGGCTGGTATAGTCAAGAAATAACCAGGCTTTTCATTCAACATACAGGAACCATGAGGAGATAACATGGATAAAAATGGGGTTCCTAGGATGCAATCTACAGGAGCTTCTCCAATATGAAAACGCATCCCTATGCTGTATTCTTCAAGTATCACATTTTCTCTGGGTATTTCATATAAAAAGTTTACAACATTATTGCCCAAACCTGTAACACTGACAGAACTAGCTCCCCAGTATTTGGCAGGAATTTTTTCTTTATGCAGGAGATTTATATCAGACCTAGTGTCTATTAATGCTATTAGGGAAAATATCTCCTGCTGAATCTCTATTGATATCTGTACATAATACTTTTGATATGAAACTGTAAGTACTTGCATGTTTGCAAATTCTTCAACTGCTGATTTTGGTTCTTCAGCTTCTTCTCTGTTTCTGTGAGAAATGGATTCATAGGGTGCATCCTCCAAAGGTGGAGGGATATGAGAAATCCTTTCTCTGAGCCCAAGTATTTCTTGCCTAGCCCAGCTGTCTACTGGATAAGCATGATCTACTTCCTGTTGTAGATGATCCATATGCCTGTGGAGATCTGCAACTTCCTTCTTCAGTATCGATAGATCAGAGGCTATATCAGGAAGGGATAATTCTTGTACTTTGGGCTCTCTGTTAAACTTCATATAGGTCTTTGTGTTCTTTTCATATGAAGCTTCTAAAAACAGAGGTTGTTTCTTTTGAGTAGAGCATTGCCCTTTTGATGCTGTCTTGACTGTTTTGACATATGTGTCTAAGAGAGCAGTTTTCATTTCTCCTTCTGGGAGACCTTTAATATTCCTAGTTGCCTTCCCACAAAAATGGCCCACAAGAGTTCTTCCATAGAAATCAACAACTTTTGAGACAAAAATATCCTTGCCTACTACCATTTTGAAGGACCCCTTTCGTTCCTTAAGACAATTGGTTGAGCCTCGAGAACGAGTTGGGAACGCAGGAATGCCAATGAGCTTACCAAAAGGACCCTCCACCGTATCTTGATTTGGAGCACTCAAAGAGGGCCATAGAGAAGGATAATGGATGACCTTGCCATGCTTGACTTGAATGTGATCGCCATCGAATGATCCATCACACGGGGGAGAAGAAGAGTCCTTCAAATTACCAGATAGCGTATTTAATTTTTTCCCCTGGGTCTGCGATGAAATGTGAGAGCCGAAGCAACCTATAGCATCTATGAATTCCTCATGAGGGCGAAAAAGTTTGTTTATGCTAGGGTTGGGCCCATAGTCCAATGCCTCAGATTCGAAGTCCTCCATATCACATGGCATGAGTATGTAAAGAGATACAATCCAGACTTGGGATCACCTGACATCACCAAAACTTGGCAAAAGCCTCTGCATACTCCTGTCAATGTCCGGCGAGGAAAAGGCTTGGGAAGAAAGGGTAAGGGTTTGCTAGGGTTTTGTCCTGAGGCCCTCACACATGTAGCCTATGATTGGATCTTCATGCGACAAACCACAAAACCAATTTCAATCAACTTTATATATAATATTATTAACACAAAACATTTCTTATGGTTAAAACATTTCATTGGTGTGTTGAGGGAGATGTGTAATTCCTTGCTCAACTTGGAGTGATCCACAATGTAGATTCATTGGTTTGCACCTAAAAGGGATTTGATCTTTTTCATGCATGATAGAGTAAATCTACATTGGTATCATTTCATATTGAGCGAGGAAGAAATTACACATCTCCTTCAAGCAACACACCTAAATGTTTTAGTTATATATATAAAGTTGATATTAAAATATATTTAACATGAACATCCAAATATATATATAAATTTGATATTAAAATATTTTATTTAACATGGACATCTAAATATTTTTTTTGCTTTTAATATTTTTTTTAATCGGCACATGTCAACTCCATATGAAACATTGAATAAATTATGCTTTTCCCTAGTACCACTAAGTATAAAACATCTATTTGACAAATATTTTATATATGATCAACATTGAAATATTTTTTTGGTTATTAATATTTTTTTTTTAAAATACTATGTATCAATTCCATGTTGAACATGAAAGGAATTACAATTCAACTTTTTGTGCAATGATTAGTGTAGCTAAAGCAACCAAGTAGCCATACATATACAATAATGTTGGACATATAATCCTTCGAATTGTGTTACCTATATAAATATGAAGAGTGAATACCAACTGTCACTTATAAATGTATTTATAGATGTTTATGTTAATGTAATGAACACAGTTTGGAGTTACAAATTTGTCCTACCCGACTTGTTAGTGGTTATCAGAGTGGTTGTTAGCTCCATGAACATTTCCTTTCCTCCAACATGGAGAAAATTCCTTTCTCCATTTTGCCAGTCTATCTCCTTAGTCTGCTAGAGCGTGGTTGCATTTTCCACTCTCGTTTTTTACTAGGGTTTTTCTTTGCTCCCATCGAACATACTGAGTTTTTTCTTTTTGTACTCTTGTCAAGATCTCATCATTTCTAGCGTCAAGATGTTGCTTGCTAGTTTAATGGTGGCTGTGGCGGTGGCTCGACTCAATGTGGATCTCAATGCATTGGTATCGTTGTGATTTGTAACTCGTAACTTGTGACATATACTACCCAGCTTCTGATAGCTGCAAAACCTTGTAACTCGTGACATATTCCACCCTTAAACTTGTTCATCTCCAGAGTAGATAATCTTCAATCGTTTCGAACTCTTGAATGTCGTAGATTTTGGCACACTTGGTGGAACACAAACCCACAATTGCACACCCTTTTCTGGCATTGTAATCAATGCTGAGAGGACACAAATCACCCCATAGATAAGTAAAACCACGACCAATTTATTTGCCATTTCCATAATTCAATCACTGGTTGGGTTTTTTTAATTTGTATCGTTGCTATGGAATCTTTCTAAGTGGTATTTCCCTATAGTTTGAGATCCCATAGATAAGTAAAACCATGACCAATTTATTTGCCATTTCCATAATTCAATCGTTGGTTGGGTTTTTCAATTGGTACCATTGCTATGGGATATTTCTAAGTGGTATTTGCCTATAGTTTGAGACCCTAAGAACATAAAGCATGCAAGCTCATCAAATCCTTATACACCTTGAAACAAGCACCGCGAGGATAATATGAAAAACTAACCAAGCATCTTCTGAAATTGAATTTCAAACACTACAATCTTGATGATGCAACTTTGTTTGTCAAGAAAGTTGACAAAACTATTGTATATCTTGTAGTATATGTAGATGATCTGTTGATAACAGGGAACAATGAAAGCTACATTGCATCCATAAAGAAAGAGTTGAAGACATGATTTAAGATGACAGATTTGGGACATCTTCAGTATTATTTGGGCATTGAGGTGATTCAAAATCAAAAGTACATATTCATCTCCCAGAAGAAGTAAATTGGAGAATTGTTGAACACGTTTAGCATGGTTGAGTGTAATCCTATTTCTACTCCAATGGAACAAAATTTGAAACTCACATCAAAAGAGGGGAATGAATGTGAAGATGCAACCACGTACATACAACTTTTGGAAGTATTATTTATCTTTTTACCACGAGACCAAACATTTCATTTGTTGTTGGGATTCTTTCCAGGTTCATGCAAAAGACTTGTGAAAGACATTGGTCCACTGCAAAAAAAATTCTAACATACTTGAATGGAAATCAAGATTTTGGACTCAAGTACTCTAAGGTGGATGACTTAAGCATGATTGGATATTCCGTTTCAAACTTTGTTGGGGATAAATAAAATGGAGTATCAACTTCAAACTATCTCATGAGTCTTGGATCAACGATTGTCTCCTGGAGATCATGTAAACAATCAGTTCCATAACTGAGGTAGAATGTGATAGTTATAGAAGTAACAAAAGTTATTGTGTATCTCAAGAAAACACTTGAAGATTTGTAGGAGAAACAAGTGAATTCTAGTCCTCTTCTAGTTGACAATACTTCTGCAATCAAGTTTGCCAAGAATCTCAGATTCCATGATCGAACTAAGCACATCAATACAAAGTATTACCTGATTCGATATCATGTAGAGGCCAAGACTATTCTTTTGAGACATTGTTCCATAAATGAGCAAATTGCGGACATCTTCACCAAAGCACTTGGAAGAGAAAATTTTGAAAAGTTCAGAATGATGCTTGGACTCACAAACGCCCCTTCAAATTAAGTGGGGGAATGTTGGAAACGTAATCCTTGTGATTGTGTTACCTATGTAAATACGAAGAGTCGTAAGAGATAGGAAGAGTCACATGGAAGGTGAATACTAACCGTCATTCAAAAATATGTTAATAGACTTTTATATTAATGCAATGAACTAAGCGTGGGGTTCCAATTCTGTCCTACCTAGCTTGTCAAATACATCCTTGGGATTTTGTAAATGTTTTCTTAAATAAATTATTAGTGCAACTAAAGCAACCAATACATGTACACTAATTTTTGAGAAATATATTCAATTATCATGTATGATGCATAGGAACAATATAAGACAAAATATGGTTATGTTTTCAACAAATTCTCAACATTATGATGTACATTTTACATTCTCCATTCTTATATCTATTGGGATTCACTAAGCAAAAAATTGGAAAATGCTTGCAAAAAAATCTTTCTTTTTATTGGTCACGACCACTACCATGGCCATGACAATATCATAAAACATGTGTAGAATACATGGGTGTTAGCATATATTTTAAATGTAGTTAAAATCTATATCTTGTGTTTCCTTGTGCAATAATGTTTGTTAATGGGGTGGGATAGGATAGGGCATGTAAGGTTTATGCTTCCATGGTTTGGTAAACAAAGTGAACATTTAATGTGTTTGCATTTTTTATTCTTGGCCAAATTGTACAATGAAAGTTTATTCTCTTCATGTTAATTTGAGGTTATGTCATGCATAACTTGGTTGGTTGTAGACTTTGCATTGTCTTGTTATGTGGATGCATAGTAGGAGTAATGTAAGAGGTTATGCCACAAGGGACTTGGTTGTAGATTCTACATTGAGTTGCCATATGGACATTGTGTACCATTGGAGTAATGCAAACTGGGTTGTCATGAAGAGTTGCATGTACATCCATAAACATGAAAAACATTTGGATGTCTCGTCAAATCTATGACGATGTCTAGACTTCTTTTTGGAACATTGGGAAAATGATGACCATTGTTAGTGATAGAGAATGTTTCAAACGAAGATGTCACAATTGCTAACGTTGGGGACACCTTAACACTTGGAAGGGAACTTTGAGAGTGTTAGGATATTTAGACACTTCGGAGTTAGTTAAGATCAATTTGGTTTAATATGTTTTTAGGTGAAGTGTGTTTTTTAAGGTGTTTAGTATGCATTTGTAGTTATGTAATTTAATGATCACGATGTGTTCTACATATAAATTGATTTGACGGTTCATATTCTCCTCGATACTAACTACTATATTGATCCACGACTTAATCCTTAATTGGATTATGATCTCTATTTAAAAAGCATGGAAGGTTATTTGTTGAAGATCGACTGTGAAAAACTCATGTTGGTTGGATGGTGCATTGTTTCCCTCTTTGAGAGTTTTAACCACATAATGGTGTACTAATCTTTGATCTATTTGTGTGAGTGGTTGATCAAGGTGTTTGGTCTGTGTGGGAGTATCTTGTTTTTAGAACATGGTATTGGAGTTCGTATAAAGAGCAGTTGTTGTTGTCGATCGAGTTCTTGAATTTGTGTCACTACATGCATCAGAAGATTTTTTGGTTCTATTATTTTTGTGCATTTTTGAGTTGAGTAGGTTGTTCCATTGTGTTCAGAGCACTACTTTAAGTTAGAAACACTTTTCATTTCACTCGAAAAGGTTTATGTTTTCTCAAAATACCTCAACTTTGTCAGATTTAGAGGTATACAGTTTTATTACGGTTTTTAATATTTTTTGATACCGTTTTTTTTTTTTTTTAATCAGTTTTTATATTTTTGTGTTGGTACTTTTTTTGGTCTACATATGCTTATGCTTTCTATAATCTTGACAAAAGAAAAAAGAAAAAAACGTAAATGTTTAAAAAAATCAGAAATAGAGAAAAAAGTTTTGGGTAGGCTAATCGAGATTTAATCTTGATTATGTAAAGTGCCATATTTGTTTTTTCAAAATTTCACTTGTTTTTATGTGTTATTGTATTGAATTGTTTTTAGGGAAATCAAGGATTTCACTTCTAAAAAAAAAAACCTCCCCTCATCTGTTATAACATTTGTTATATATTGCATTACCTCATTTGGTTGAAAGTTATCTTCTTAAATAAAAGGTTTTAAGTGTTAGTATTTTTTTGAAAAAGTTCATACAATTTTAAGTTATCTCATTTATTGTAAAGTGCATTTTAAATTATAAAAGTCAATGTAATTTTTTTTAATGTGTTTTTTTTAAGTTATTTTTTATGCCACTTTAATCTATAAAATAACTTTATTGTAAAAGTGATTCTCACTTATTTTAAAAAAGAGTGGGTAACTTTATATAAAAATAACTTATTTGTAAAAGCTTATAAGCAAAATTGGATATTGAAGGGAGTTGTTTTAGAGTCTCATTGTTCATTAATCACATGGACCAACCTCTACTTGTCACATGACATTTTGGTTATTTTTTATGCTTTTCTTAGAAATAATGTAACTTTGACATCCAAACTTTTCTTTTTCTTCAAGAGTTTTACATCCAATCAGTGAATTTCAACATAGTCTAAATGTTCTACGTTTTTACGCTTTCTTGGCAACTTTTTCTGATGCGTTTTTTCCAAAATCCAGCAAGAAATTCAAAAGGATGAATGGAGTTGCAGATTTCAGTGATTGAGATCACATGTCGTGGGTTACCTGGAGGTTTTTGAGGGTGCTAAATTCATTTATGCACTCAAAAACACAATTTAAACAATGTAAAATTGTGATTTCACCATTAATTGGTTTGTTGGATTTCGTTGATAGTCGTCAGCAAAAGTAAAAAACGTAGAATGTTTAGACTACACCGTGAATTTTTACTTTTGAAGTCATCCTACCTGCATATTTTAATATGGTTATCTTAAGTGATCTTTTGCTTACTAGTTGAAACTACTTATCATGAAAATCTATATAGTGGATGTATTACAAAGTAAATAACTTTATCAAATTACTTTGGGAAAATAAACTATCTCCACATTTTTTTTGTTACTTTGTTCATGACTTGCAGGACTAGATTGTAGTCTAAGAAACCGCGACCCAAGGGTCTCCAAGCTATCAAAATCACTCGGTGATCACACACCCTTACCATGGATGGATTTTAGGTGTATCCTTTTGGATAACCAAGTTTCTCACTTGGGTCACCTTACAAAAGAAGGCCCATCGAAACCAACTGCGCTAACGAGATTTGACGAAACTGTCTCCACTTTGAAGAAAGTTAAATGGGATAATAAAAATGACAAATCACATTGATTAATCAAAATATCCATCTCTAGTGATTTGTGGTTTCACCTTCAAGGAATTGATGACCCAAATGAAGCTTAGGAAAAACTGGAAATAATATTTGGTAAACACAATGAGATTTGAGCCCACCAGCTTTAAAACCAACTAATTTATTTAAATTTCAGTTATTTCTCTTACATTGAATTTTACTAGAACACTGCAAAATAGAAAAGAAAGACAACCAATGTATATATGCTATTCTTGTCAAGCTTCGTAATGCATATTTTGTTTTAATATCTACTTTTCATTCCATCATAATCTCTATGGTATACTTACAAACCACCATTTCTTGAATCTTTTTGTGATTATTTGATTAAAGAGAATGATAAGCTCTTGCATTTTGGAGTAATAATCATTGTAGGTGCATATAAGAAAATTTTAATGGATCAATAAAAAGATAAATCCAAGCATTTAAAGAAGCAACATCTTCATAACAACAAGAAAAACAAGGGTCCCAAACCTTCTCAACTAGCTTCTACTCTCAGTAGTGATAAATGACCAAAATAAGAAGATTGAGAGACATTGCATTTTTTGTGGGCAAGAAGGTATCTAGAATTTAAATGTTCGAAGAAGATGGAGGCATTAGAATCATCAATGAAGAAGCACAACATCAATCTTGATTCTACTTCTCATGGATATGCATTTTATGTGTCTGGTTTTTCTTTCAATGTAATATCTACTTCTTTTAATGAGTGACTTACTGATTATGTAGCATCTGATCAAGGATAAAGCCATTTTTTTGCTTTTAATGAATATAACACCGAATAAATATTTGTTAGTGATGATACATCTCTTAGTGTTGTGGGGTATAGAACTGTTCCTCTAGATGATGGTCATTTTAATGATGTATTATATGTTCCAAGTCTCCCTTGCAATCTTCTATCAATATATCAAATCATTCATTCATATGAAGGTAAAGTATAATTTTCACCTCAATAAGTTGTAATCAAGGACTTAAAATACCCTAAAAATATCCTAACAACTGGAATCGTTGATAATATTATCAAGTTGTAAATATTTGACAACTTTGGGTCATCATCATTTCCATTAGTTTTTATTGCTCATAACGATGACTTGTACAAACTTTAGCATGGACAATTTGGTCATCTAAACTATCGCTCATTGCAATAGTTATGTAATCAAAATGTGGTGACTGGTCTTCCTCTTATTTCTTTTAGAGATGGTATTTGTGCCCCATGTGTTCGCAACAAACATTATTGGGAAAGTTTTGACAAACATGTCTCTTAGCATGCATCGACCCCTTGCAGATTGTTCATAGTGATTTGTGTGGTCCTCTTCCTTCTTCTTTCTTTAGGTTCAAGTACTTCTTAATTTTCATTAATGACTTCTCTATACGCATTTGGATTTATTTCTTAAATTTAAAAGTTAAGTTTTTGACATGTTTTTGGTGTACAAGGCCCTTGTAGAAAAACAATTTGGACACCAATTACAGAAGTTAAGAACAACTCATGGAGACAAATACGTTAACAACAAATTTACAACTTACTACATTGCACAATGCATCCAACTGCGACTTATTGTTCCATATACACCACATCGAAATGGTGTCGCTCAGAGAAATAATCACACATTAAAGAGAATGACAAGTTGTATGATCCAATTTAAGGGATTAAACTTTTTTTTTGGGCAGTAGTCATTAATTGTACCAATTACATAGTCAACCACACTCCCACAAAGAATTTAAAAAATATAATGCCGACAGTTGCATGGAGTAAAATTACACCAAATGCTCTTCCTTGTGTTCATTAGAAAAATATTGAGATTAAAAAATGGGCCTCAAAACAAAAAATGTGTTATCAACATCAACTTTACAAGAACCAATAGGATTCAAGATGATGATGTTAACTATAACAATAAATAGTTTTAGAGGGAAAGCAATACAACTATTTTTTTAATCATATTTTTGACTCATCTCCTTATATGTTTACTCAAATTTTAAGTGTCAACGAATGCCCACTCTACGTACTTTTGATTGACCAACCATGAGATAAACTTGAAATACATGAAAACATGTGTTTTATTTACCAACGTTTGTACAATTTAATCCTAGATGGTTTTAGCTTTCGCAAAATCTACAAATAACACTGAATATTTTATTTCGCAAAAAATGCTTTGAGGAGGATGCTCTTACAGATCAAGTTTCTGAGCAAGATGCTCGATATGATGAATTCATAATGACATCAAACATCAATGAAAGGGTCCTTGCAGAAAACTGTGAGTTCTTGGAAGTTTTAATGACACAGAAAGAATAAGTCATAACAACTCAATTGTGTATTCAAAGCACTCAAGACTCAGACTCTTACGAACATTCACACTTCCAACTCCGATGTCTCAAATGAGAGGAGAGTGTTAGGTAGCTAGAGAGGTAGTGGGGGGCCGAGAGGGCCCATAGTGATAATAGTGGAGGCCATTCAATGTAAGGTGGAATAGGTGCACTATAGTATTAAATAAGACCCACTATGGTAGTTAGATATAATAAATGTAAGATGATTTACTAGAAGGTTATACTTCTAGAAGGTTCTTCCTCTAGAATGTTCTTAGGTGGTTGGTGGCACTATATAAAGGGGTTCAAACAATGTAATGGGAAATGAAGAGAGTATTGTATTTGGAAATGAAGCAAATGAAGCTCATTAGGAGGTTGCCCCCTCGAAGAGGCAAATGAACATGAGATGATCCTTTCCATAATGGGATCCATTGTATGGTGTTTCCCTACCCTAAGAGTTTGATATAATAAAGTGGTGGTTTTCTATATTGTTCCATATTTCTTGTGTTGTGATTGTATTCAGATATCGTTGGTACTCTTGTGGTATTTTGTATTCAGATCTCTGGTACTTAATAATTGGTATTAGAGAACTTTCCTTAGCCAAAGAAAGGGATAATTTTTTGGCTCTTTTTGCAGATTTGTTTTTCTAAGAGAAAAGAGGGTGGCACACTTCAGGTTCATATCTGAAAATTTATGAGCAGAATTTGGCGAAAACAAATAGATATTTGAATTCTTCTCGGAAAAATACCCAATTTCAAAAAAACAATCAGCCGAAACAGAGTCCGGAAGGTGAAGTTATGAGTATTTTAAATTTGCCAATTTTCATGGTTTTTCCGAAAAAAACAGCGCAATTTGCATAGTAAGTTATTTTATAAACCCTAGTTTTTGATGAATATTTCTCCAAGCAAGATGTTTTTTACTGGAAAGGATGATATCCCTAGTATTAAAGAATATATACAATCTCAAAAGTCATCATGGAAAGATCGCTGGAGAATGTGTCTACACTATGGTTTCCAAGAAGGTGCTTGCATATGGTGGAACTCATTTAATTATAATGAGTTGATGACACTTTCTGATGAAGCATATGTAAAATTAATTTTAGACAAATGGTCTCATACAAAGTGTAAGGATGAAGAGAGAAACAAGGGTTTATTATTCTGTGGAAACTTTATATTACAGGTTCATGGTTGTATTCATAAGGATAAGGTTATTGTTTCTATTAACCCTAGTTACAAGAATCTTTTTATCAATGTTCAATTGGTTAATCGAATGCAAGTTCCCGCAAAGGATATTCAAAGCACACAGGTTGAGGGTGAAAATGTGATTTTTTTTAAAGATTTGAAGCTCAGTATGGATAAATATATGTTGCATTTAGACTTTTATGCTATGGATATGGATGAAGTGGATATTGTTTTAGGATATCCTTGGATAGAATCAATGAGTACCATTAATATTAATGTGAAAAATGAGTTTTTGAAGTTGTGGTACAAGAAAAAGAAAATCATATTGCAGGATGTGTCTTTTAATAAAAAAGATGGGTCCACGGAGGCCAGCAGAGAAGTTATTGTCGAGTCTGAAGTTGAATCAAAGGCAGAGTCTACAGAAGGAGATGAAGGAAAACCACATTAAGGACACATTCACGAAGCTAAGGAGATCATTGACTCAAAGGCACAATGTGTTGCAGATTTGAAGAAAAAGGAACAAATTCCTACAATTGTTATATATTGTCATCCACATCATATAGAGAAACAACAATCATCCAGGCAAGGGTGTGACAATCAACACATTTATGTACCAGTAGGGAACCAGAAAGGAAACCAATCAAGAGAATGTGCATTGCAGACTCCTAGCACTACGAGAAGATATCAGGCTACAAAAACAATCCCATGGCAACCTCGACATGATGCAGAGCAAGATCAGGGTGGCAAGGAAACAAATGGACATCATGTTCGACTTCCATTAGGATGGATGGATGTTCGTACTTGGTACCAATTGGCTACATTGCTTAGCTGATGATATTGTAGGGTTTATTCTCGTGTTTCGAGGACAAAACATGTGAAGGGGGATGAAATGTAGTATACCTAAGGAGGTACCCAATGGGAATGTGGTTATATATTATTAGTGGAAGTCATTTAATATATGAGAATGTGGTCATTCAATGTAAGGTGGATGAGGTCCACTATATTAATAAAAACCCACTATGGTAGTTAGAAGTAATAAATGTGAGAAGGCTCTCTAGAAGGTTCCTAGGAAATAGATAGAGCTATATAAAGAAGTGTAAGCAATGTAATGAAACATAGTGAAGAATATTGTGAATGTATCAAGCATTGCTTGAGGAGTGTTAATCGTCCTTAAGGATTAATATATGGTGTTACCCTACCTCAAGGGTTTTGACTATTTCTTGTGTTCAGTAATTTGGTGAATGGTTTGGATTATTCTTGTTGATATTTTGGGTTTATTTTGAGATTTATCTTCATATATATTCATGCACTTAACGCTTTTAGGTTAGGGAGGTAATATGGGGTACCTATGGAGGTACCCAATGGGAATGTGGTTATGTATTATTAGTGAAGGCCATTCAATGTAAGGTGGACTAGGTCTACTATATTATTAAATAAGGTCCACTATCATGGTACTTAGATATAATAAATAAGCTTTCTAAAAGATTCTTTCTCTAGAATGTTCTTAAAAGATAGAAAATTCTATATAAAGAAGTGTAAGCAATGTATTGAAGCATAGTGAAAAATATGGTCATTGTAACAAACAAGTATTGCTTGAGAGTGCATTCCTTCCATAAGGAATAATATATGGTGTTACCCTACCTCATGTTAGAATATAATGGATGTGTGCTCGTTTTACCATTGACAATACCCTTGTCACCCAACCATAGGCCGAAGCCACCCTCCGAGCACCTTAACCTTGACAGAGAATTATTTCGGAAGCAAACCCTAGGATATATAGCCAAACAAAGGGTATCACACATTTCCCCAAGGATAACGCACCAACAAGAGATGATCAGATAGTCCAAACTCTAGCCAAGAGATAGTCCAAGCCAAACGTGATCTGCTAGCTGCAACAACTGCAATGGAAGCTCTCCTCAAACCTGCGCACAAGACTGGGCACTGCAATTCTGAGACTGCCTGCTAGAATGAGAACTGACCTCCTGTATTTATACTAATTTTGGCTAACTGCCTGGGCCGACTTCTCCTTCTGGGTATCTGTCTGTTCAATATATATATTATTATTTCTGGCCGACTTCTTCTCTTGGAGGCTAATAACTTGATATAAATTATCTGCTTGAGCCGACAAGTCTTCTAGGGTTATTAGCCAACTCATTAGGGTTTCTTCTTGCTTCCCAGAGTATTCTATCCTTGTTAGGTTTACACGTGGAGGTAAATACCTCCCACAACTACCATAATATCAACACTCCCTCCTAGCTAGGGAGGTATTACAGGTAATGGTCTTGAGCACAAAACATACCATTCACCCGGTAGCATCAACATAGTTATATAGACTAGATCACAAGCACCATCATCATCATCAGCTACACCATCTCTCGAAACCATACTCTATTTGAGTAAATAGACATGATGCTCACTCCATAGAGTGATACAAGAGCCATTCTTCTAATCTAGAAGAGTAAATGTTCTGAACCATTTTTTGTCTGGAAAATATCTGTTCATCATTCATCTGGCTAATAATTATTTCCAATAAACTGTTGATAGTCTTCAAGGCAATCAGAACAAAATAGAACACAATTGTGTCTATCCATAGTAGTACATAACTACATTCCAGTGGTACACTACCACACCAAGTAACACACAAGTACTTGATCAACAACGTATAGTCACGAACAGTGGAACACATCCACCACAATAGTATACATCTAATGTCATACAGTATTCATAACAATCATCTGATACCAACCTACACATAAACAATGTTATGATATAAACTGAATCATCTAGGCCAATCTTTCACTCACATCTGTGAGATCTGAAAGAATATCTGCCCTCAGAGTAGAACAATGAGATATCTTGACTATTCTTCTCAAGCAAGGAAGAATAATTGTCCTGTCTTTTGAACTTGGATCATTCCCCACCCTGGGCCATTCTTCCTACACTAATCAAAGTGCACCCTGGAAAGAATGAATAAACCCTAAGGAATGCCTGTTCCTGATTGCTGAGCCTGGACCATTCCCCACCCTGGGCCATTCCTACACTAATCAAAGTGCACCCTGGAGAGAATGTATAAACCCTAAGGAATGTCTATTCAGACCATTTCCTCTGTTAACCACAAGAGGAAAATACTATCCTGTATCAACCTCCAAAACAAACCATTCCTCATGTTAACCACAATGAGAAATCAATGTCCGGCGAGGCGGGCCAGTCTTCTTGAGTAACCCTCAAGAAGAGAGACTGCCCTAGACCACCCCCCATGTTAACCACAATGGGAAGTCGATGTCTATGATACATCAACAATTTGGAGCATTTCCCATGTTAACCACAATGAGAAATCACTGTCCGTCAGAAATCTCAATCCACTTTCCGAACAAGAAAGCATCTGTCCAAGATGGACTATTTTTCAATCTTGAAAATGAATGTCCTCAATAATATTTTTAGTGCTCCCTTCCAACCTGGGAGTCATCTCTTCCTTTTTCAATAAGGAAGTCGTCTCCACAAGCTTCATCTTGAGTACACAAACTCTTTCATCTTGGATATAAGCTTTACCAAAATGTCTACTTATCTGCTCATCTGTGGAGATATGTATTGGAGAACTACTATCTCCTTTTTGGAATTCATCACGGATAATGTAATGCTTGATTTTAAATGTACTTTAGTCCGGAACATTGATTTTCTGTGAAGGCTTCATGTATCTCTGAACAATAGAGTATATCATTGTTGGAAAACTGGAACATATCCATGTGACACTTCTTCTGTCATCATGAGATCTAATCTACTGAGTAATCATCTTGATGTTATAGGAAATATTCACACGCTTTGGCTGTGCACTGGAGGTTCTCCACCAAGTTATCTTCTTCTATCTGCATACAAGGGTCTCTTTCTGGTATGCCTCAAAGTCTTGAGATTGCTCTTCATACGTTCTTTATTCAATTTCTCTCGAGAACATTCTTTGCATTCATCTGATGCAGAACTCCAACACATGGATGTTGCGGATGATATAATGACTCATGTAGACATAAGTCTGGTTTATTGGAACAAGTAATCATCATAGTCTTCTCCCTCCATCTGGGAGAACCCCTAGTTTTGGATCTCACAATGCTTTCATTCATAAGTCTTCCATACACTGTTCTTCATCATGAATTTCGGTTCCTCTGCTTGATTGCTTTCATATCAGGCTGGTAATCTTGTGATTCTTGACACAATGACTGGTTGTTCTGGCTTCTCTTTCTTTCTTGGAATCTTCACGTGTTTCTTTAGTTCTCGGGTCCATGGAGTTTCTTATAGATTCCATGCCCTAAAGATTCCATCATAGGATCACTGATGTGGATGGACAACCAGGGATACTTTAAGGCTTCTCTTTGAAGAATACATACCATCTTTCATGGCTGCTATCATGGATATATACTTCATCATCTTCAATGGATCATAGGATTAGCTCCCTCCTAATCCTTGCTTCATGTATGAGTGCATATAATCGGCTCCCTCCATCTAACAGAGTCCACTCTTCCATCTGCATCCTTATTGTCTTCTGCAATATATAATTGGCTCTCTTGTCTAACAGAGTCCACACTTCCATCTTGTTGTCTTCTACAAAATGACATAAGTCTTTTTCCAATTTCCTCTCGATTGCTGACTTCTTTCTGCCTTTGCTTCTTCTAAGTCTCTTCATGATTGATTTGTCTTATCTTTCAATATCTTCCACATGATTTGTATTTCATCCTTTCATGTGTATTATCTAATGATATCCATTCTTATCTTGTTGTTCTTCCATAGGTATAGTTCTTCTTGGAACACATTATCTTCCAAGAGATAGATATACAAGATATGTACAGAGACAATGCAAACAAGATATGTACAAGAAATAAGAAGAGTTTTGTTACCTTTAGAAAAAGAAGTCTCTTCCACCCTGCTTAGTCTTCTTTGTAGGTTAGTTTTCTTTGGCAATTGATGCTTCATGTTTCTCATTTCTTTTCTTTAGCTTGGGACAATGATTCTTGTAGTGACCATACTTTCAACAGTGGAAGCATTGTACTTCTGAAATGTATTTCTCTTGATTTGGCTTTCTCCTTGAACCAAACTTCCTTTTGTTCCTGAAGTTCTTGAATCTTGTTGTGAAGGCTTTATCATCGTACTTCTTTTGGGGTTTCTCTTTTGCACTAATCCTTGATTCCTCTTGAGCACATCAAGTCCAAAGTTCTTCAAATGTCGGATACTCCTTTCTTGTGTTCATGCTTGCGGATACTCCTTCTCTGAGATGATATCTTCAATAACTTGTAGTTGATCTCTTAACTGAGAAATTCTCACAAAGTATGATGTTATGCTGTCATCATCATTCATCTTCATGTCATGAAGCTCATTTTTTAGACTCATTACTTGTCCAATGTTTTTGAATGGGAAGAGGTTTGTTAGGGCGTCATACATCTTCTTCGATGAGTCAAGATGGGAGATGTAGGGTATCAAGTGGTCTTTTATAGAATCCACTATGATACTCATGGAATTGATGTCACCGTCTTTGAACTTCTCCATAGCTACAACATTCTGTGGTTCCTTCTCTTTCCCTTCTTCAAACTCCGGTTTCACGATCTTTCCTTTCAGGATATCTAGCACTTTATTCTTGGCAAGGATGATATCAATCCTTGTCTTCCACGCTCTGAAGTTAGAAGCTCCATCTAACTTGTTCTCTAACTTCATAGAGTAAGTCATGGCTGCTTTGACTTGGTCAACCCTAGATTTGACCAAAAAGCTTAAACTTCACGTCTTGGCTTGCTGAGAGTATCATGAGATGCGCTAGGCTAGAGCGCACTGATCTATCTGGATATTAGGTCAATCCATTCACTTAAGGTGCCTCAATAAGGGGATTAGGGTTTCTACAATTGCTCCTGCTAGTAACCCTAGCGGCAGTGTCTTAGAATCTACTTCTTCCAGTAACCCTAGCGACAGTTCTTCAACGAGCTCAATATCCTAGCGGCTATGTTTCCTTCCAGTGTTTATAACAAATGAAGGAGGTTTGGTCCCATAACCTGCTAGAATATAATGCACATGTGCTCATTTTATCGTTGACAATACCCTTGTCACCCAACCATAGGTCGAAGCCACCCTCCGAGCACCTTAACCTTGACAAAGAATCATTTCGGAAGCAAACCCTAGGATAGATAGCCAAACAAAGGGTAGCACACCTTTCCCCAAGGATAGCGCACCAACAAGAGCTAATCAGATAGTCCAAACCCTAGCCAAGAGATAGTCCAAGCCAAACGTGATCTGCTAGCTGCAGCAGCTGCAATGGCAACTCTCCTCAAACCTGCACACAAGACTGGGCACTGCAGTGCGCACAAGACTGGGAACTGCAATTCTGAGACTGCATGCTAGAATGAGAACTGACCTCCTTTATTTATACTAATTCTGGCTAACTGCCTGGGCCGACTTCTCATTCTGGGTATCTGTCTGTTCAGTATATATATTATTATTTATGGCTGACTTCTTCTCTTGGAGGCTAATAACCTAATATAAATTATCTTCTTGAGACGACAAGTCTTCTAGGGTTATTATCCAACTCATTAGGGTTTCTTCTTGCTTCCCTGAGTATTCTATCCTTGTCAGGTTTACACGTGGAGGTAAATACCTCCCGCAACTACCATAATATCAACACCTCAAGGGTTTTCTCTATTTCTTGTGTTCAATATTTGGTGAATGGTTTGGATTATTCTTGTTGATATTGTGGGTTTATTTTGAGATTTATCTTTAGATATATTGAGGTACTTAACAATTGGTATCATACCACTTTCCTTGGCCAAATAAGGGAAGAATTTTTGGCTCTTTTTGCAAAAAAAAATTTAGGGAAAAAAAGGACGGTGCACTTATTGGATATTTAAATTTCTCTCGGAAAAATACCCAATTTCAAAAAAACAATCGGCCGAAATGAAGTACGGGAAGTGAAGTTATCAACATTTTAAATTCAACCATTTTTCATGTTTTTTTCCGGAAAAATCCGCACGATTTGCACAGTGAAGTTATTTTTAAGCTTTAGTTTTTAGTTGAAGATTTATTCCAAGCAAGATGTATTTTACTGGGAATGATAATGGTTCTAGTATTGAAGAATTTCTAAAGTCCCACTAGTCAGAATGGAAAAAAGATTGAAATTTTTGTTATTTCTTCATTTTAGAGAGGATGTCTCAAGATGGAAGGAATCATTGAACTATTTCTAGCTAATGAGACTTCCAGATGAATAATTGGAATTTTTTTTTTAGATAAGTGGTCTCATGTTGGAAAACGAGATAAAGAGAGTACCAAGGGTTTATTTTCATGTGACACATCTATATTACAGGTTCATGGTTGTATTCATAAAGAAAATGTCATTGTTTCTATTAACCCTAGTTTCCAGAAAAATTGATCAATGTTTAGTTGGTTAATAGATTGCAAGTTCCTGCAAAGAATATTCACAACACATAGGTTGTTGTTGATAAACATGTTCAATTTTTTAAAGATTTGAAGATCACTATGGATAAATATGTGTTGCATTCATATTTTCATGCTACATGTATGGATGATTTGGATATTGTTTTGGGATATCCTTGGATAGAATCAGTGGGCACCATTAATATTAATGCGCAAAAGAAAATTTTGAAGTTGTGGTACAAGAAAAAGAAAATCACATTGCAGGATGTGTCTCTTAGTAAGAAGTATGGGCCCATGGAGGCCAACAAAGAAGTTATTGTCGAGTCCAAAGTTGAATCAGAGGCAGAGTCTACAGAAGGAAATGAATCAAAACAATTGGAAGGACACAATCAGAAAGCCAAGGAGATCATTGACTGAAAGGTACAATGTGTTGCCGATTTGAAGAAAACATAATAGATTCCTACAATTGTTGTATATCACCATCCACATCATATAGAGAAACAACAATCATCAAGGAAAGGGCATGCGAATCAACACATTTATGCACCAGAAAGGAACCCAATCTAGAGGTCAATGAAGGCGTACCAACACTACAGGAAGACATCAGGCTAGAGAACCAATCCCATGGCAACACCGGCACAATGCAAAGCAAGATTAGGGTGGCAAGGAAATAGTTGTACATCATGTTCATCTTCCATTAGGATGGATGGATGGTCATACTTGGTACCAATTGGCTACATTTCTTAGCCGATCATATTATATGGTTTCTTCACATGTTTCGAGGACAAAACATGCGAATGGGGATGGAATGTAGTATACTTAGGGAGGTAATATGGGGTACCTATGGAGGTACCCAATGGGAATGTGGTTATGTATTATTAGTGGAGGCCATTCAATGTGAGGTGGATTAGGTCCACTATATTATTAAATAAGGTCCACTATCATGGTACTTAGATATAATAAATAGGTTTTCTAGAAGATTCTTTCTCTAGAATGTTCCTAGAAGACAGAACATGTTATATAAAGAAGTGTAAGCAATGTATTGAAGCATAGTGAAGAATATGGTCATTGTAACAAGAAACTATTGCTTGAGGAGTGCATTCCTTCCATAAGGAATAATATATGGTGTTACCCTACCTCAAGGGTTTTCTCTATTTCTTGTGTTCAATATTTGGTGAAGGGTTTGAATTATTCTTGTTGATATTGTGGGTTTATTTTGAGACTTATCTCCTTATAGGTTTACTCAAATTCAAGTGTCAATGAATGCCCACTCTACGTACTTTTGATTGACCAATCATGAGATAAACTTGAAATACATGAAAAATGTGTTTTATTTACCAACGTTTGTACAATTTAATCCTAGATGGTTTTAGCTTTCGCAAAATCTACAAATAACACTGAATATTTTATTTCGCAAAAAATGCCTGAGGACGATGCTATTACATATCAAGTTTTTGAGCAAGATGCTCGATATGATGAATTCATCATGATATCAAGCATCAATGAAAGGGTCCTTGCATAAAACTATGAGTTCTTCGAAGTTTTAATGAAACAGAAAGAATAAGTCATAACAACTCAATTGTGTATTCAAAGCACTCAAGACTCAAACTCTTACAAAAATTCACACTTCCAAATCCAATGTCTCAAATGAGAGGAGATAATTCCTTATATGATAGATACTTCGTTAGTTCCCATGACCGAGAAAACCTCCATTTGGCTATAAACCAAATATTTAGAAGTACTCAAGATCTGAAAAAAATAATTATGACAAGAAAGGTTATCCTCAGGACTACCAATATATTGGCTTGTCTCGTGAAAGTTATAACAACATTGGCAAACCTCTCAACATTAAGAGAATTTTGAGGTCTAAAATGAGTCTCCTAAGGAAAATAATAAAATAATAGTTAAAATAATAAAATAAATGATGAATGTTCAAAGGGAAATAAAGAAAACTATTTTTTAAATCATATTTTTGACTTATCTCCTTATAGGTTTACTATAATTTCAAATGTAGGCACTCATTGGATGCTGGATTAAATTATGCATCCAACGAATACCCACTCTGCATACTTTTTATAGACCCACAATGAGATAAACTAGAAATACATGAAAACAACATGTTTATTTTTAAGAAACACATGAAAAAAACGTGTTTCAAGAAACAATTTTTTTTCATGTATTTCTGGTTTACCTCACTGAGGGTCTATAAAAAGTGTGCAAAGTGGGTACTGGAAAGAAACACATTTATTTTCGGTGTATTTCTAGTTTACCCCACTGCAGGTCTATCAAAAGTATGCAAAGTGGGTCCTCGTTGGATGTGGAATTTAATTCCGCATCCAACGAGTTCCTACACTTAAAATTTGAGTAAACCTACAAGGAGATAAGTCGAAAATATGATTAAAAAATATTTTTCTTCCTTTCCCTCCAAAAATATTTACCCTTATGGTTGACATCATCATCTTGAATACTATTGGTTCTTTTAAAGTTGATTTTGATAGTACATTTTTTGTTTTAAGACCCATTTTTTACTTAAAAATTGCCATAATGATCATTCATGCTTTGACTCTTTACATCGTGGATCAATGTGGCCCACAATGCTTCCTATCAAAGAGAATATAATTATTACAAAGTGGAGAAATGTGGCCCACAACACTACAAAACTTTATTATAGTGGAAATCTCTTTATTAATCTGCACCATCTGCATCTGAAGGATACTCATCCTAAATATTTGCATGCATCTGATCAAAATCATAATCAAGAATATTTTCTTCGAGGAATATATATTGTGGGGCCATAATATGCAAAAGTGATAAGCAAATATTACAAGGAGAAAATGCCAAAGTAGGTGGGAAATCATGATATGAAAGGATGATATTAGAAGAGAAGAGGGAAATAGTCTTCTAATGTTTTCCTATGGAACTTGGTGGAGAATATAATTGTTGGAGTTGTTGGCCATCTAATTTTATGGCAAAGTTGAACTACACATGTCAAAATCTCCTTGTTTCCATAGCTATCAGTAGATCAATATCATAGTGTGTCTATCTTTATGATAGTCTACTTTTTTGGGAACTAGTTGGTACATTAATATTCGAAGCCACAGAGACCATCACCATGGTCAAAGATCAACACACTCACAAGTGAAACTAATATTTTTGTAGTATTGTACCAATTTGAAAACCTAGCAATAATCTTTATACGTCCACCATGGATCAAAGCTGCAAATGAAGACTCCATGTCTTTGAGGATGCTTGCTGGAAAAGTGCCTATGACAACCTTCATGACTCTGTAAAATAACTATAAGGATTGACTTCTCTAAAGTTAGTTACAATCTAGGTCAATATTTGTTCTTGACATTCTTGACTCTTGATTAAAAGACTTAAGCATTGCTAACATTGATAATTTACATGACAATTAATACAACCACATACAATTATTCTTCTAAGCATTTTACATGAAGCTAACTTAGAACCTTCTCTAGTCAATAAATTTGCTAAACAATTTTCTTTGCCTGGTTTATATACAATGTCAAAGTTGAATCCTTTTAATTAAATACTACATCTTAATAATCAATTATTACCTTGTTCTAGAAGCCTCTTCTTTTGGAGTATGCTCTTCATATGCTTCAAGTCCGTCCTTATAATAAAGTGGACTAGTTTAAGAAGAATATGAACCTTTTGATGCCATTTTTAACTGCAAAAATTTATTTATGGGATGATGGATACTATAATTCAGGTTCTTTGAAACATCCTGATGCATATGAACATACTTGCTCTCCGTGGACATGAACTTGTAACAATATAGTTTCCCAAATATCAGTAGAAGCATTAATTTCTATAATAAAAGGTAAATATTTTTGAGGCAATGATAAGGCGGGAAGGTTATGTACCTTTTGTTTGATGCTTTGGACTTCCCTAGCCATTTCTTCATTCCATGGTGTTGGAGTAGATTTGAGTCTTTTTTAGAGAATATGCACATCAACTGGTTGTTTTTTATCACAATTGCCTGATGTAATTCAGACATTCAAGAAATATCTGAAACTAAGTTTTATCAAAAAAATTGTTTGGAAATTTTGAAAGTGCTTGAAGAACATGAGTGTGAAACTTGACTGTTCCTTGACAGATTATTAAACCAAGAAGTTCCATACTCAGTTTTCCAATATCCATCTTCTTTGACAATGCTAGACCATGTTTACAAACAACTATAAATGATTCTTCTAGGTGCATTTTATGCTCTTTAGTATCATATGAACATACTAATATGACATCTATGCACACAATTACAAATTGTAGATGTCCAAATACATCCTCCATTTTTTGGAATTAGATGGAGATTTATTTAATCCAAACGACATTGCTCTCCACTAGTGTTATCCATGTGATGAAACAAATCTTGTTTTATATCTATGTTTTGAAACAATACCAATCTCCTAGAACCCACTCTTGAGATCAAACTTGCCAAATATGTTGCAATTTACTATTTTAGCAAGTAAGAGCTCTTTTGATAGTTAAGGATATCTTAATGGAAAGAGTGTAGAGTTCAAAGTTTTATAATTGATAAGCATTCCAGGCTTACCTCTTTTCTTGTTTAGAGTGTTTATTCACGTAAAAGGCTACACATGCCGAAGGACTTTTGGCTCGATTCTATTAGCTTTATTTCAAGCAATTCATCAATCTCCTTTATGCAATATTCAACTTTTGTTGGAGAAATTTGGTTTGCAAAATCCTTTTGAGGAATTCCTTGATATCCTTCCCTGCAAGGAAAATCTACAAAATATTTTTCTTGATTTCAATATGCATTAGGAATATCTAAGGTGCAAGGACTCCATCCTTCCTTGATGTCTCGTGCCAAATATGAAAGTGTGGTGGTTGGACTAGAGAACACTACACCTATTGTGGTAGACTTCACCCAACTAACTATTCCCGATGAATCACATAATATATATAAATCTATGTTGAACTTATGCTTATATTGAGAGGGGGTGGGAGTGAATCAATATAAGTTATTTTTTACTTTAAATGAACATTCACCAATCATTCGTTAACTTTTAATAGTAAATGCATGTAAACTCAAATCACAATACACATAGTTTAATTTGGAAATCCTTGTGGGAGAAAACCACAAAAACTTATCTTTTTAAATATGTGTAGGCACCAACCTACTGTTACAAATCTTGTAGGCATCGATCTATTAGAGACATCAATCTCTTTAGTTGAGCACCAACTCAACAAGATATTGTGTAGGCAACAACCTACTAGAGACACCAATCTCTTCAATTGAGCACCACCTCAACAAGATATTGTGTAGGCACCAACCTACTAGAGACACCAATCTCCTCAGTTCACTTTTAATAGTAAATGCATGTAAACTCAAATCACAATACACATAGTTTAATTTGGAAATCCTTTTGGGAGAAAACTATAAAAACTTATCTTTTTAAATGTGTGTAGGCACCAACCTACTGTTACAAATATTGTAGGCATCGATCTATTAGAGACATCAATCTCTTTAGTTGAGCACCAACTCAACAAGATATTGTGTAAGCAACAACCTACTAGAGACACCAATCTCTTCAATTGAGCACCACCTAAACAAGATATTGTGTAGGCACCAACCTACTAGAGACACCAGTCTCCTCAGTTCAACATCAACTCAGTAAGACATGTATAGGTATCAATCTAAGATATTCATACACATATTACTTCTGACTTCACCTGAATGCTTCAAACTTCATGCATTTCACAACATCATCATACCCTTAACTTTCGTGCTCCAACGCCTCTCCTTGCTTCATACCCTAGACATAGCTTCAAACCCTAGTCATATTTTTACTTCATGCCCTAACAAACCTTATAACATCATTCCCTGAATATAATTCTATACCGCAACATCAAAACCTAAAAAAATGCACTTTGCAACATCATAGACCTTAGTTCTTCATAGTGCAACCTTAAAACTCCAAGAAAACTCCTCTTGTGCACCTTTAGACCCCAAGATTATTCCCCATCTCCTCTCGTACACCTCATATATTTTCTACGCACGTGTACTTTCTCTTCTTGATTGGATACTCTTCAAATGAGCACATCTGTCTTGTATTATAGTGTTTATGCATTCACTTATGGGGATGACTTGTAAAACTGGCAGGGTCAACCTATACTTTTTGGATAAGTTGACCTGATAGAATCTTTCATATCTCCTCATTCCTATAGAGTTACATGGAGTGATATATACCGTTAGAAAGGTATCAAAATAAAATTTTCTACCATATATCCTATTCTCCCATTTGAGCTAGGTCTTCAGACTAAAAGGGCCTTCAAAGATAGGGTATCCAAACTGAGCATTGAAAATCCAAAAACAATATTTCCAACAATTTCCATCTTGCAATATTTATCTTGGGAATATGTAGTCTCCCCATATCTTTGAAATCAAGGACAACAATATTTCCAATAATCTCCCCCTTTGTCATTGATGGAAACCCTGATTCAATTTTGTAACACTCCCCCTGTCTGCAACTTTCCTTGTGTAAGTAATTCTTCCTATGTCTGCAACTTCTCCCCCTTTGACATCAATGGGAAAGGGCTGCTCCCCCTGAGATTGTGCTTCCCTTTATTGATGAGATGAAAGAGATATCACTCCTAGATTTCGTTTACTTATCCCATACAACAATTTTCTCCTTTGAATTCATTGAGAATGTATACATTGCTCGGGGTTCTTTTTGCATTTTCCACTAACCCTCCTGAACCTGCTTTCCTTATCTCACATCCTTTAGAATGAAATGTGAGGTTGTAACATTGATCACACATCTGACTAACACTTAGAATATTGTGTTTTAAAACCCTTCAACATATAAGACATTCTATGTTTTAGTCTTTCCATTATCAAGACTAATAATACATTTTCCAACTATCCCTGCATAAGCATTATCCCCAAAGGTAACACTGTCTCATTTTTCTTCCTTAGGGTGAGAAATTTATTTGGATACCCTGTCATGTGTTTTGAACATCCACTATCAATGTACCATTGACTTCCTTTGTCTTGAACATACATTTTAAGTCCACATTCTTTGTTCTTTGGTTATTCTTACTTCCTTTTCCACACCTTTGTGTATTCTTCTCTATGCTTGGTAAGAACATCTTCTTCCCTGTTTTGTTTAGCAGACTTTATTATAATCAGGTAGGGGATAAAATGAATTGTAGTTTCTATCAACAAACCCATGAGAACTTATGGTTTTGTTACTCACATAATCATTCTTTAAGGTCTTATAATAACCTCTATTTCTATCTCTCACATGATCATTTCTTGCATAACCTCTACAATCTAGTTCTTATCACTGAAATTATTGCAAGAAAAACAATAGCCAAGAAATATATTTTGGTACTGGGTCGTGAAAGACCTTATTGGTGGAACAAATATTCTAAACTCATTCTTGTTGTTCTTGTGAGAAGAATCAGGTTTCTGCTCGTCATCATTTATTTTCATGTTGATGCTTTCATTATTGATGGAGCCTTTGCGAATATTAACATAACTTTTAAGGATTTTCTTCATTTTCCTTTTCTGATGACTTTGTGACCTTAATGCTTGCATCTCCCTCAGGGGTATTTTGTTTTTTGTCGTAGCCAATACCTGTCTTTATGAATGGTGACCTTTGGTGACTGATAATATTATATAATATTTCAATACTTTTTCCAAAATTCAAGCTTCTACTGATCCAGATTAGTTTCGGCACGAAATGAGAGCGAAGATATAATAAAGAAATGCACAGAGATATTGCAACTATTCAATAATATAACAGAAATGTATCAGAGATGAAACCATAAACACAGATATACAGTAATACACGATTTCTATTAATCAGAGAAATGTACAGAGACTGTAAAAATACAGAGTGAAAGACTCGCTAGAATGGTGGCAGCTTAT
>ML788731.1:787349-843132 GCA_009831015.1 Picea engelmannii
GAATGCAAAAAGTCATAGACATCCAAAAACCTAACCCTAGGATATGAAGTGCCAAAAGTCGTGTGGGCCCCGTTTGTGTAAGTTAGTGCATCAACTTCCCGGGGCCGTAACTTTTGCATACGATCTCCGTTTTAGGCGTATGATAGCTCGTTGGAAAGGTATCATTGAGGAGATTCATTTTGGGGGCTCAATTATTCCCTTGATTATCATTGAGAACCTCTATCTCGAAAAACCTTCATTTAGGCCCTCAAAATGGCCTCGGAAGTTAAAACCTGCTAAAAATAGTAAATTGCCAAAATTGCCAGAAAGTTGTTTTGAGCCAGTTGGAAAAGGTGGGTGTCCATCGATATCCAACTGGATCAATCCTTCCTCCTTAGGAAGCAATGGTCTCCATTGCGTTGAGTTCCCAGGGGAGAAGGAAAAGCGTTTGTTGAATCTGCATCTTGGTGAGCTGCTTGTCTTGCTGGAGACGTCGTGCTGCTCAGTTTGTGGAAGTCTATCAAGAACCTGTTGAGGTTGAGGTTGTTCAACAAGTTGAGATACATGAGCTGATGGTGTGAAGAAGGAATATTTTTACTTTGCTGCAACCTTGTCGACATGCTTTTGTTGGATAGAAGGTGCTTGGGGCAAGGCTGTAGTGGTTGTAGTGTCCTTTTGTTCTCCTTTTGAAAAGATTGTGAAGAAGCTGAATTTTGTTGTATGAGATACTACCTTGTGACACTTTTTAGGTTGAACAGTAGTCATAACTACCTCTAGTATTCTGTAGAGATGACCCCCCAAAGTAACAATGACACTACGTGGTCGACACTCATAAACAACATGGCGTCTCCACATATATGGTTGGCCCAAGAGCACATCACAGACATTGAGTGGGGAAACATCACATAATACCTCATCCTTGAAGGGTTGGATGACGTATGATAATCGACACTGTTGGCTGACACGAAGATCTCGTCCTTGGCAAAGTCACCCAATGTTGTATGGCTGCGGGTGTGGTGTTGTCGACAATCCCAACTATTTGATGACCTCTGCTGAGATGAGGTTCTTCTGGCTTCCGCTATCAACAATAAAATGCAGCAGGGTCCCCTTCACCCACATCTGTGAATGAAAAAGGTGTTCCCCTTCTTCAGGATCTATTGGTTCTTCTGGTTGAATTGCCGCGGTCGCGACAATAGCAGTGGGGTCTGCGTCGATGATCTGTCTTTTACCATTATTTTCAGAATCAGATTCTGAATCAAGGTTTTGCTCCTTGTCTTTGATCTCGGCCACCGATGACTATTTTGAGCGACATTCATTGATGTTGTGCCAAGGGATTTTGTGGAACTCGCACCATTTTCTAGTGTCCTTTGTCTTCCCGTGACCCTTCTTTTCTTGTGTCTTGGACTGGTTTTCGGGAGACTGTTTGTTCGGGCCATCTTTGTCATACTTTGGCTGTTGCGGATTCGCAGACCCGAATTCCCGTTTGTTCTGGTGCTTAAATTTCTGCTCAATTTTAACAACATATCGATAAGCAACACCGAGTGATGAGATGTCCAGAAAATCCATTTCAGTTTGGATGTATTTGTGTAGAGCCCCACGATATATCAGAACCAAATGTCGCTTGGAGTCTTTGATACCCATCTTGGTGCGCAAGGTATGGAAGGTATTGGTGAACTCCAAAACTGCTTGGCCCCTCTCTTGCCGCAGTGTGGTCCATCTCATGTATTGGTCCTCATAGTTGCCAATAGGGTAATACTGTTCTTTTACCGCATCCATGAAAAAATCCCAGGTGGGATCGACCCCATATATTCCAGACTCCTCTGTGGAACTTTTCTCCCAGTAAGTTTCCCACCAATGTTTGACATGAGGGAGAGCTTTGAGGAGTGCAAAGGTGATCTTTTCTTTGTCAGAAAAATTGTGAACAGAGAAATAACCTTCTAGCAGAGTTAACCATTTTTCTAGGGCTTCTGCATCTATCTATCCTTCGAATATAGGAATATCAAAATTAACTTGTACCTTGAAAGGCGAGTTGCCTCCAAAGTGGTCGCTTGATGAAGATGCGCCTGATGCTATCGACAGGCGTTGAAGGATGTGGGCAAAATTCTCCATCATTTCGTCCCTCTGTCGTGTGAGAGCTTGCTCAAGCAACAGATTGATAGGATCGTTTGCTCCGTCGTTTTTCTTTTCTTCTGCCATTGAGGGTTTCTTGGGTGTGCGAGAGCGATTGTCTTAAAGAGAGACAAGCTCGAGACCCAACTTGCTATACTCGGACCTCGTCGGGGACATGCACTGAAAAAACGATCAAGATCAGCCTGCTCTGATACCACTGATCCAGATTTTATGATGAATACAAATTATTAATAGGTGCTTAACACAAAATAATAGAGATACAGTAAAACTGGTTTTCTATTCAATAACGAAATAAGTTGAAACTGTAAAATGCAACGGAAACAAGCTTGCTGGAATGGTGGCGGCTTATCTCTGAGAAGAGATGTGACGGCAGCGCGCATTCGTAAGAAGATGATTACAATGAGGCTTTGAAGGCCCTTTTACAATAAATGGGAATGCCAAAAGTCCTAGACATCCAAAAACCTAACCCTGGGAGATGAAGCGCCAAAAGTCATGTGGGCCCCGTTTGTGTAAGTTAGTACATCAACTTCCCGGGGCCGTAACTTTTGCATACGATCTTCGTTTTAGGCGTATGATAGCTCGTTGGAAAGGTATCGTCGAGGAGATTCATTTTGGGGGCTCAATATGCCCTCAAATATCATTGAGAACCTCAATCTCGAAAAACCTTCATTTAGGCCCTCAAAATGGCCCTCGAAGTTAAAACCTGCTAAAAATAGTAAATTGCCAAAATTGCCAGAAAGTTGTTTTGAGCCAGTTGGAAAAGGTGGGTGGCCATCGATATCCACCTGGATCATCTACTCAATTGATTAATTTCTTTCTCCAATTCCTTTGTCCAGTTCCTTTCTTAAGGAAACAATTTCAACCTCTAGCTTCTCATAATTTTCTTCATTTTATTTAAGTTGGCTTCTCAACACTTCTTCTATCATTTTTGCCTCTTCTAGTCGAGTCTTGTTCACGGGCATAAATGACACACCATCAACTGGAAGGTCAAATCCAGACCGGAGTTGTCTAATTAACCCAAGCCGTTTGGAATGATGACCCGACCGGTTTAATGGTTCCGTTAGCCAACTAATGTCCTAATAATAATAATAATAATAATGAAACTAATCTAAAAGATATGATACTAAGAATATAAATTTAATAATTGCAAGTGTTCAAATAGGAACATGAGTATATGCGTATGATTATAAACAATGTATATACAGCTTGCAAGGTTTACTTAAACTCTTGCGAAATGAATGTTCTTAAAAGTGTTTCTAAACTGGATAAAGAAAACACATAAATCTTTTTGTTTTATTCTGGAATGTTTAAAGATTCAAAATTGATAATACTAAGCAAATATAATTGAAATAACGATACATAAACAACCAAATCCAATTCATGCTATCCTCATTTCATTAATAAATAATTTAACTAAATAAAAAACAAACTAACCTGTAACTAATCGATTAAACTGAGTTTATCTTGTTGTGTAATTCGAGCTCCTAAATGTCATTCATGTGAGGGAAACCTGTGACAGGACAATACTAATACTCCCAGAATAAATTCAAAGATGTGTTGGAGTGAGAATATAACAACATAATGATAAATGTAAAGATCTGGTGATCTTATGATAATCAACACTTAGAATGAAAGGAAACTCAATTCAAAGTATTAATATTATCCATCATTTAATATCGAGAATAAATCAATAATAATCAAATGATAGATTAATCACAGATACAAAATAGAATAACAGATAATGAACAACATAAAGAAAGACACGATATAAAATATTATGTGTAGAACTGACTAAAACTAATTCGACACAGATAACATTTCACAACAAGAAATTACATGAGAAGACAATGAAAAAACACTACAAAGTCTACACAGGACGAAAGCCAAAGAGTAAACTGCTTTCTCATATAGTTTCAGGAAAATATGTTCATGATATGGTCTAGGAAGAACTTTTGGGATAATAGACTCTTAAAGATTGAAAAAATTAATATATAAATGATAGCAGTTAACCATGTATTGATAAAACATACTAAAGCTAATTTAAATCAATGCACTATCAATTATTCAAAGAATATGAAGATATTATAATGAAAATAAAACCATTTTACTCACAGGACAAAAGTCATTAAGCAATCTGGAATTCCATATTCTTCTTTGAAAATACTTGTCCATTCTCTCAAAGATTCCAACCATCCGTTACTCCATTTTAAAAGAAAAAAAGTCTACAAAAAAAATAATATACAAAAGAGAAAGGATAAAAATCATCCTCTCAAATTCTTGGATCCCCATGGCTCTGAACTTTCTCATATATTTATACAATGAATGAACAGTTTGGGCGTCATTAATAATTTTCGCCACCTGAAATTTTCTTCGTAAAGAGAAACAAATATCTCTCAAATTGTGCATTTGTTTGAGAAAATTCCTCCTTGTAAGCTAAATGGGTCCATTCTGGAGATGGGTTTTCAACCGTTTCTTCAAATTCCTTACGGTTTGGCTGAAACAAGTCCCTCAAAATCGTGTGTCTGTTCTTGAACACATTTCCAAATCTTATTTGTTGTTGTTCATAATTTATTTGCAGCAATTCAATATTATTTTTGGATCAATTATCTTGAACGTATTTAGATAATAAAATCAAGCCATGATCAAATCCGTACTAAATAACTGATAATAGAAACCTGTGAAACAAAAAGAAACCTCAATTAATAACCTAAAAATTGTGAATAAAACAAAATCTAGAACAATAAAATAAAAAATGAATTTAAACTAACTATAAGTTCTAAACAAACATTGTTTATATTTTCCTTTCAAATATGATTTTAAAATTCTAGAAGCTTCAAGTTGATGGAGATGAGAAAAATATTAATTTTGGGTTTTCACAAAATCAAACAAATAATATATATATATATATATATATATATTTTTTGATTTTGAAATGAGATGCAAACTAACAAAATAATTTAATTAATTAAACCTACCAAATGATTTTGTGAAAATGATTGTTAATGAGCAAAAGACGAAAACATAATCATAATTTAAACGAAAGTAAAAGTTGATAAAAATTAAGGTTTTTATTTAAATTAAGATTTCTATGTTCGTCTCTCCTTCATTCAAATTTGATCAAATATGAACAAATATCATAGAAAATATGTGTCATAATAAAAACTCCCAAATTATGAAGCTCGTCCATCAACATTAAAAATCTATAGAAAGTAAAATGAAATGGCATTTAAATTTCATGAAATTCAAACCAAACAAAACAAAAGAATATAAAATCAAACCAATCTCGAAACGAAGCAAACCAATACCAATCCAATCAATTCAAAGGGAAATAAACAAAGAATCCAAGTAAAATTTCGAGGGACCCTAGATTTTGGTTAAAGAAAAAGAAGGGGGTTGTTGGGGCCCAACAAGTCTTTAGGATGATAACTATTTTTTTTATGTTTCATCAAGATCATGACCATTATTTTCATATTTGTGCAATTGCTCTTTCTTCTTTTTATTCTCTCCCCTGAGTCTATCTATTTCTTCTAAGGAACTAACGAGTTATGCTTCAATATTCACTTCTCCATCAATGTCTTCTTCTTAATTTGATTTTTCTTTTTGATTGTCTTCATTTTCTGTATTAGTAGACTTTGTATCCATGGCCATGAATAATAATTCTTCTTTGTTAATATCATAAACATATCCATCATTTTCTTCAGACGAGCTACTATCCTTTCTAAAGTAAAAACTCTTCTTCTTAGTACATTTTCCTCATTTGTGTTTATAGGGTTTGCTTTTATTGTTATGTTCTTCTTCATCATTATTGTCTTCATCATCACTATCTTCCCTTTTTGCATATGGACATTTAGTATAAAAATGTCATACTCTGCCACAATTAAAACATTTGAAGGGTATCTTATCTTTGTATTTTTCAGATCCTCTTTTTAGCTTTCTCATGAATTGTGCTTCTTATGTATCTAACTCATGGTTGGAACAATCACATAATTTTTGTCCTTTTTTCTTCTTTGATGCTTTAAAAGTTGTTTCCTTCTATGTTGGATTTTCTTTTTATGTCTTCATCTCATATGCAGTGAGAATCCCATGCAATTCATCCATTGTTAATGAATCGAGATCATTCATTTCTTCAATGGAAGAAACTTTGGCATCAAATCTTAAGGGAAGTGATCTTAACACATTTTGTACAATCATCGATTCTTCAACCTTTTCACCAAGTCCTCTGATGGTGTTGAAAATTTCGTCAACATGAAGAAGATAAGATGTAACATTCTCTTCATCTTTCATTTTCAGGCTCTCAAACTGTCTTTTATGAGTTTGTAGTTTTTCCTTCTTAACCTTGTCATCACATTCATAGATATTTTGAATCTTGTCCCAAATTTCTTTTGCCGATCCACAATGCATCACCTTAACAAATTCAGAGTCTGATAGACCACATAAGATGGAATTCATGGCTTTTGCATTATTTTCACTAGGATTCTTCCCAACCGCATCTGTTGGTGGAATTTTTGGGGTTGTATAACCAGTTACAAATGATTTCCAAATATCAAACCCAAGGGCTATTATATATGTTCATATCCTTATGATCCAAAAGGCATATTTTTTGCGTAAAAAAATAGAGCCTTGTTTTTGGAGAAACCTTATTGACTAGCCATGTGCTCTCTTGAGATCTACCTTCCAGTGGATAGACTATTTTCGAAGGAACCTTCTATGATACCATTTGATGAACTTATGCTTATGCTAAGAGCAGTGGGGGTGAATCAATATAATATAATTTTTACTTTAAATGAGCATTATTCAATCATTCATTAACTTTAAAACAATAAATGCATGTAAAATCAAATCACAGTACACAAAGTTTAATTTGGAAACCATTGTGTGAGAAAACTACAAAAACTTATCTTTATAAATGTCTATAGGAACCAACTTGTTGTTACAAAGCTTGTAGGTACCAACCTACTAGAGACACCAATCTCTTCAACTGAGCACCAACTTAACAAAATATTGTGTAGGTACCAACCTACTAGAGACACCAATCTCTTCAGCTAAGCACCAACTCAACAAGATATTGTATAGGCACCAACCTACTGGAGACACCAATCTAGTCAGTTGAGCACCAACTCAGTAAGACATGTATATGTATCAATCTAAGATCTTCATATAAAAAGTACTTCTGACTTCAGATACAAGTTTCATACTTCATAAATTTCAGAGCATCATCATACCCTTAACTTTCACGCTCTGGTGCCTCTTCTTGTTTCATACCCCAGACATAGCTTCAAAGTCTAGTCATATTTAGCCTTCATTCCCTAGTAAACCTTATAGCATCATTCCTAGAATGCAATTCAGATTAAAACATCACAACCTAAAAAAATGCACTTTGTAGCATCATAGAACTTAGTTTTTCATAGCGCACCCTTAAAACTCTAAGAAAACTCCTATTGCACACCTTTAGACCCCAAGAATATTCCTCATCTCCTATTGTGCACCTCATATCTCTTATACACACTTGTACGTGCTCTTTTTGCTTGGATACTCTTCAAATGTGCACATCTATCCTCTATTTATAGTGTTTCAATGTTCACTTATCGAGCCAGTTTGTAAAACTCACTAGGTCGACCTGTACTTTCTAACTGGGTTGACCTAACAAAATATTTCATATCTCCTCATTCCTACGGAGTTATAGGGAGTACCATATATCGTTGGAAAGGTATCAGAATAAAATTTTCAACCATATATCCTATGCTCCCATTTGAGATAGGTCTTAAGAGTAAAAAGGCCTTCAAAGATAGGGTATCCAAACTGAGCAGAAAAAATCCAAAAACAATATTTCCAACAATCTCCATCTCACAATATTTATCTTGGGCATCTGTAGTCTCCCCCTATCTTTGACATCAATGACAACAATGTTTTGAACAAGCTCTTACTAAACAATATCCTAACCTGTTAATACCTAAAAGAGTCTTGCCAAATATGTCTGAAGGTAGACATGTACTTAGTTTGACACTAGTCAGAGATGAAAATCCTCATCGACATAAAGGAAGGCATGTTGATTGCATATACTGTCAATAAGTCTAGTAGATCTAAGATAAAAATAAAAAAATATGACTGTCTAGGTCAATGTCACAAAATTTTGCCTCTACTGGCTAGCCTAGTCCTACAAGTGAGCCAAGTTCTGTTTCTAGAACTAGAAATCTCGGTTAGTATCCAAGCTACAAATATTGTATAGAATTTCTGAATGATTTAGAGAATCGTACATAGGATTTACTAGTTAGCAAAATGATTAGATCATCTTTTCCTAGTGAAAAGCTAGAAGCTGGAAATAAATAATACCAAATAGGTCTCTTGCTCCATCAAATTATACACAAACCTATTGAGATGGCACTATAGTTTTTTATTTTGAATTTATACATTATAGAAAACCATAAGATCCTAAGCCATTCAAAGAAATAATACTAGCAAGTTATGGTAATTACTAGACTACATGCACGATTCAGATTCTAGTTGATGTATCTAGGGATGGTGTACAAATCAAACATCATTTATCTGATTTGCATCTATATCTTTCAAAGGTTAATAGTTTGGATAATACAACTAATTATTTAAAACATAGAATATTTACAATATCAATTCTCTGTAGTTGTCGATGCTATGACTGATCTTAAAGAATTATTGACTCTAGAACTAGTGAAGAAACTCAGACCAAAAGATTATCCTTCTCCTTATAGTCCTTCTAAAAAGAAAGAAGATTCATTTGAAAAATATTTGGTCTTGAAGATGATCATAACTGATAAATTAAATAATCTTATTCTAGATCTAACCACTCAAGCTCTAGAAAAGGTAGAGAAAATAAAAGAAATATATAATTCCTTTTTAGAAGAATTCAAATCATGGCAGAAAGAATAGGAAGAAATTAAGAAGGCCATGATGGTTAAGCATAAAAGAGGTCCTAATGAATTTGAAGATGAAGAATTAAATTTTAGTATATAAAGAGAATGTGATCTAGAGGCTGAAACAACTCTTGTATGGGTTGCTTGGATAATAGAGCTTTCCACATTTGGTATGAGCTAAAGCAATCCAACTAAGGAAAAAAATATAGAAACCCTCCACACCTAGCTCACGTTCAAGTACATGTTCTTATTAAAGTATTGGCCCTATAATCAATATAGACTGTATGTCTCCTCAAAAAATAAGTGATTTGTTTGCTTATTGGTATAGTTGGGATAAAGTCCAAAAATATGTACCTAAAGATAAAGTAACATGGCAAGAATAAAACTTTCAAAATTATTTGGGGATTTCAGAGCATAATTATACATTGGTGGCTAGGTTGTCATGCTAATCAAAATAAAATTGTCAAGCAGATGAACCTCTTAGGGCATTATTATAGCTTGCCAATCATGAATTTTATGGACAACCCCCTTTAGATACTTCACATTATTTTGAATTATGTATGTTTCAATGACTGTGTGATTTAAGTTTTCTTAATGAATTCAAATGCGAGATTCATATTTTTTTTTTTGTATAAGACCACTGATTTTAGTAACATATCATATATAGATCACTATATTGCAGCTATGCTTGGATCAATTCTAGAGCTTGTACAATCATACATGAAAGCTAAAACTATCTAGGATTATATTATACAAAACTTGGTATCAGAGCCAAATTACTCTTCGACATTTGAATCAAAGTTGTAGCATATATTTCATCAATTACATACAAAGGGAAATAAGAGGTCCCTTAAACCTGAGTGGGAGGTGTCGAAGACCAAGTAAGTCTTGCTAGTTTGTGTCCCTTGATTGTTAAGTGTTTTTCTTTGATTATTAGTGAGTAAAGTTTAAAATGGATTTAGTATTAGTTTCTCACAAATATTTCTTTGTATCTTCCAATACTATTCATAATGTTAGAAATGATGAACAAGATTATGATTTCTTAGATTAATCTCTTATAGTAGAGGAATTTAAACCAAACCCAAATTGGGAGTTACTTAAAATCCCTGCCTCTAAAATATATAATATGTTTGTATGGGATTTCCAAGTTGCTACTCGAATTAGATATACCATTGAAAATGTAGCTCTCAGTATTGAAATTTTTTCTCACCGAGTTCCTCTCATTACTCTTGAAGATATTGAATGGGGTCTAATGTCCCCACTTTGGGACATCATCATAGTGTAGAGGTTTATGATGACCAGAGTACCCAGATGGATGTTATAGCGAGTACATGGTTTATTGAGAGGCATTGTGGGGTCCAGTTTGCATTGCTCATCCTACTTCATCATTATGATCCATTCCTCATAGATTGGCTTTGGTTCCATGGCATTCTGACGATTTCCACGGTTTTGAGTATTTTCGGCTATAAGTCAATTAAATTCACTGAAGAGGCCATTTTGGGCACTATACTTGGAGGAACCTCTCAGTGTAATAGCTCATTGGAATCAGGAGGAACAACACTACAGGATAGGATGACGAGAAATGACTTTCAGTGGCCAGGGAAGCCAGAAGGAGAGATAAGGTGTTTTTCAAAGGTAAAAAGGTTAATTAATTAATTAATTAAATATTAATAAAATGAAAGTCACTTTGGAGGGACAAGGTGAGGCAAAAGTATAAAGGAAAGGCAAGGGCCTATGCTCATTCATTTTCATGTATGTTTATCATTTTGATATCTGGCTTCTAGCTAGAGAGCCCATACCTTGGGGGTTTTGAGGGTTTTGAATTAACAAACCCTAGAGGATGATTCAATGGTGAAAGATTCCACCTAGCTTGTCCCAAGATTGGTCTTGGAGATGAAATACGGTCCCACACCATTCTAGTTTGGATCTACATCAGTGCAGGAGGGTTCTACACCAACCACATGCACAGGAAGAGAAGGAGGGCACACCATTGGGGGTTTCTAGCAGGGGGGGGCACACCATTCTTTGAGAGAGGTTCATTGTAGGTGATTGGCAGGGCTTTTGGAGATTCTATCACCTGGGTTTTCATTGTAGGGTCTTGGACATCAGATCTAGTCCATTCAGGAGGAGTTTAAGGTGCCATTTGATATATTAGATGCATGGGACGAATTGGAGGAGAGGAGCAAACTTCAGAAAGTGGTTTCAGTGATTTTCTAGTTTAGATATTCACCATTTCGCTTGGGACTTCACTAGGGAGGTAACCAAGCCCTGATCTATCATTCTAGTGGTTTTGTGGAGCATTTGGAGGCATCTAGGAGGGAGGACGAATTATCTAGGGTTTCAGGCATCCAGGGGGGCGTACCATTCCTTAGAGGAGATTTAGATCCATAGGGTTTGAGAGGGATCTTGGATATTTGAGCACCTAGGTTGTTCTTTCCATCACCCAATCTATTATTTGGCATATTTATTGGAGTGATTGGGCATCTTTGGTAGCAGGGCTGAATTATTGAGGAGGTTCAACATTCCAACAGAGCGTGGCACTTTCCAACTTGGGGGTTTAACAGTCTTACGACCTAGATCTACTTGTATTCAGTCTTCAACATGTATCCATACTTTGGAGGCTTACATTATCTCCTATTGGAGCATTTTGTATGCAACTTCTATTATATTATTGGATCCATCTGTTGAGTTTCCAGATTGACATCTTCATTATAGCAAGTTTTTCTATTCATGAATAAAATCAGATTTGAGATGTTTTGGCTTGTCTATCATATTGCATATGGTTGAGGTATGTTCCAAGATTGTATCTTGTTGTTTATTGCTGCAACACATATATAAATCATGAACTAAAACCCTAAGGCCGAAATCAAGAGGCCATCCTACAAGTAAACACATGTAAACAAGTAGATCAACAAAGTGTTTGACAAAATGCCACAACCAGAAAAGTTTTAAAAGACACCCAAAACCGTGATGTTCCTGACATAATGGCTTAGGAACATTACATGGGGACAAAAACATAAATTCTCATATGTTCATATTGGTCTCATTCAATTTGGCCTAAATCCCTTAGTCTATCCTAGCCTCAACATTTCTTCTTTATGTTATATACTTAATTCCCAACACTATAAGTTTCAAGATGCACTTCTTGGTGGCTTCTCTGCTCCACTCCATAATGATACAATTTGGAGTTTTGTGGTTCCTCAATTTGTAGTATCATTAACAGATCTTGATATAGAACCCATGCTTCAAGCATACATCTAGTTGAATGGATTTGACATGTCAAAACATAGCCATATTTCACAATTGCTTACCACAATGGTCCTACAATTTGTCTATACTACTATGCCTCCAAAACACACTTTTTCTATGCATCCATTTGATCAATTATGAACAAAGGGTAGTCAGAGGTCACTAAATTCCAAGGAAGAGGCGTCCAAGACCAAGTAGGTCCCACTAGTTTGCGTCCCTTGATTGTTAGAAGTTCTATCTCCGATTTCGAGTGAGAAAAGTTTAAAATGGATTCAATATTAGTTTCTCGTAAATATTTCTCTGTATCTTCCAATACTATGCAAAATGTTAGAGATGATGAACAAGAATATGATTTCTCAGTAACTCTCTTATAGTAAAGGAATTTGAACCGAACAAAAATTGGAAGTTACCTAAAATCTCTACCTCTAATGTGTATAATATGTCTGTATGGGATTTATGAGCCGCTACTTGAATTAGATATAACACTGCAAATGTATCTCTTCATCTTGAAAAAGATGCTCACTGAGTTCCTCTCATTACTCCTAAAGATATTGAATGGGGACTAAAACATAAATTCTCATATGTCCATATTAGTCTCATTCAATTTGGCCTAAATGCATTTGTCCATCTTGGCCTCAATATTTATTCTTAATGTTGCATACTTGATTCATGTCACCACAAGTTCAGGATGCACTTGTTGATGGATTCTTTTCTCCACTCCATAATGGTGCAGTTTGGAGTTTAGTGTTTCCTCAATTTGTTGTATCATTAACTGATCCCCATATACAATCCATGCTTCATGCATACATCCAGTTAAATTTGACATGTCAAACCATAGCCATATTGCATAATTGCTTACCATAGTGGTCCTACGGTTTGTCTCTAGTACTATGCCTCCACTCCAACCTTCCTTGCTGTCTTGTGCCAAATCTGAAAGAATGATGATTGGACCAGGGAACACTACACCTATTGTGGTAGACTTCACCCAACTAACTATTCCTAAGGAATGACATGATATATATGCATCTCTTGCCGAACAATATCTTGAATTGTCAATACCTAAAAGAATCCTACCAAATATTTCTGAAGGCAAACATGTACTTAGTTTGACACCATTCAAAGAAGGAAATTATCATCAACATACATGAAGACTTTCTAAATATTCACTCTGTGAGGTAGTGACATGGAATACTATGAATTGATCATATGTTTTAGATAACTAAAAGCAAGATGGAAAAAATCTAGAGAAGAATCAAATATTCCTCCCCAATGGACTCGCCAATTCTGTTACGGATAAATCCGGACTACGGGTAAGTCAAACCTCCCTTGGATATACCCTTGAACCAAGACAGACAACGAGGCTAGATTCCTAAATAGTTTTCCCTAGATATAAATAGATTCATTTCCTTTTAACCAAGAATGGTGATGCACATACCTTTCAATCAACGATTGTCCTCACACATATGAGATACAACTCTCGAGATTCAACTCTAGATCCTGCAAATTGCTTCATGTACACAAGGAGACAAATAAATACCGATCTTCTATTCTTCTAGTGTTAGGAAAACCACTAATCTAATTCAGTTCTAATCTGATATATTCAAGGTGATATCAAATCTCTCTTCTACAATTGAATGCAATCAATATGAACAGGGGAAGAGCATAGATCTATATCATGAAAATGGAGAAGTACATCAAGACTTTGTTACCTTGAATGACGGATGCATTCCTCATCGTACTCTTTTCCCTTTCTCCTCCTTAGCTCTCACTCATGCAAGGAAAACTTGATCTAAATGGAGAAGATCCTTTGAAAATCCAAAAACATATGTCTGTAAATGATTCTTCCTCTTCTTTCCCATGAATGACCTTCCTTTTATATATTGGTGAAGGAGGCTAAGAGATGGTTCTAGGTATATAAAACTCAGTGAACCTCAAATGTGTTGAGAGTTCCCAATCTCCTGCCACGAGAAAACCAACTCATATAGCATTGATATCCTTGGAAATCACCAAATATAGAAGGCTCGAGAGGTGGTTGCGATCCACTAGTACTCCAACTAGAAGCAGATCGCAAGTGAACAACTATGCATCTAGTGATCGGTCGTGCTCTGCGAAGTAGTTCAGGCGCAATTGTCCCCATAAATGATTGAATTCCAGGTAAAAATAGTGTGTGTCAACATGTCATCATCAATAAGTCCCCCATGAGACTCTAGGGTGGAAAATAAGGCTGTAACAGACTTCTTGAAGTATTAGAGAGATAGGTTTATGATCTGAGATGCTCGCCAGAAGAATTTTGGACTTTAGAGATTGGTTTTGCAAAATTACGTTGTTGTGCACGAGGAATCCATCTAATCTACTTGCTATGTTTCCCTGACATGTTCTCTTGTTGGTCCAAGTAAATCTACTTGTGATAGGTTTTATCTCAATGAGGTCCTTATCAATTATCAACTTCCCCATCCTCTCCCAGAAGGGATCACAAATGATGCTACCTCCTCTATTTTTTGAGCTCTAAATGGTTACATTGAAGTCACAAGCTAAAATGCAGTCTTTATCTACCTCTGTATATTTTAGGTTAATAATGGAGTGCCAACAAGTTTCTTTTTCCATATAACTTACAAGCATGTATATATTAAAAATATAAATGATCTTACCAGTTTGAACAAACTTGAACCTTGTGAGAATCCGATTTTGAGTTTGGAAAGTGAGTTCCAGGCTTACCTCATGTACATTCCATAGGGTGCATAATATACTAGATTCTCCTCTCGAGTATTTCATTATTCCTTCACTACCTTTAAATATGTGTTTCCCAATTTTTATTGCATTAACTGCTTACATTTTGGTCTTGTTATTCCCTATCCTAGGGATAACTAAGGAGATCATGTTTCAAGGCCCACAGGTCCTAGACATGGAGTACCAAGAGATGAACAAATTAAGAACAACCCTAGAGGGCCCCTCTTTTCTTTAGTGAAGTCCATTTATCAACAACAACATTATCCATCCCACCAGCCTAGTCACAAAGTAGAAATAATTATTTCTCCATGAGGTAATGAGTCTGGGTATCATGGTTGTTGACATAGGGGCAGACCCAGGGTTCAAATCTACAACAACGCACCAACAAAACCCTAACTACCAACCCTTTCAGAAACACTTGCAAAGCAGATGAAGTCTCTCCCAAGTTAGAGGAAGGGGTGGTTGCGAGACTCAGGTGTCTGCAACCTTAGCTGGGACACAGATATGTGATTATGATACTTAATAGAGAAATTAGCACCGTCAAATCCTCAATATGAAATCAATATCTACTTCGTTGATAAAACAAAGCTTCATAGAATTCACACCGATCTAATGTAATTAAACACTTAGCAAAAACAGATGGATTAGATCTAGCAGAAGTAAACACTAAGCACATTCGTAGAAGTCAGATCTAACGTTCATAGCACAAAGCAAAAGAATATCTATCTATCTATATCAAAGCACTTAACAAGAGAAGTTATAAACATATCAAGACAAGCAGAAAACAGAACAACACAATGTTTACGTGGTTCACCCCCACCCTGGGGCTATGTCCACCAACTCTTCTTCTTTATTGTCTTCAGTGAATAGGTTACATTCACAGAGCTTCTGAACCCTTCTCCGCATAGGATGGAATATCTGCGTAGCCCACTAGATCTTTCTTCCTTGCATTACAACACAAAGCCTTCCACTATCTATTACAACCACTTTCACTTAGCTCTGTAAGTCTCTTACAGTCATGCACAAAGCACTTACAGACTCTACTTGCACTTAGCATACATTCACATCACATAGATGCACCACCACTTCTATCTAGCCTAAGAATCTATTTATATATTACAAAATAGGCCTAAACATGGGTAAACCCATGGGATGACATCCCAATCCCGTTACATAATCCCAAAAGTTGAAAAAGGACCCAAAAAGAGGCCGAGATCTCGTGATCTCTGCTTCATCTTGCGCTCTTCCTTCGACAGGTTGTCAAAGTCCAAAATAGGTCAACATGACCAAGAATATCCCAAAACTTAGTCAAGGGCCAACATGCCCCCAATACTCACCTGTGACTCGTCCTGAGTCACTCTAGTCTGACTAGTTCTGCCTCGAACACCCCGATCTTGGCTCGAGCTACTTCAACCTACTGCTGTGCTACGACCTCTTGCTCAGTGAACTCCTGGATTACTATGTCGTTCACTGGCCCTTCTAGGCACTGTTGTGCTGCATTAACAACCTGCTCTAGCTCTGCTCCTTAGCTCTCGACCTCTGTGAATAACTGATAGGCCTTATCTTTCAAAGGTTGGAGCCGTTGAGTTACTTCCACAACTTTGCTTTGAATTGTATGGATCTGCTGCTAGACGACGCATGACTCTTGAGACAACTTCATTCTTTCTACAACTGACATGGCCTTTAGCTACGCCTGTAGTATCTCTGCGTTCTTCTTTTATTCCTAGAGTTGCAACTCCAGTGCCTGCAATTCCAGATTCTCAGCGAGATTCTCATATGTTTGGGCACTATGGTTACTCAGCTGTTTGCACTCCCTGTAAAGAGCCTTCAGTCTCTCAACTGCGCTCTTAGTAGTTGCTTCCTTTTGGTCTCTTACATCTTGAGGGGTCTCAGGCACTGCGCATAGCTCTAAATCTGCTATGCGTTGTTGTAGCTTCTGGATTACTTCTTCAAGTCACACTAATTGCTGTGGAATTCTCTCTTCAGTCTTTACTTCTACGATTGTCACAGAGCAAAGTGCTCTGTTGACCATTTCTTTTACTTTGAGTTGCTCCGTGAGAAACCGTTCCTTTTCTTTTTGCAGTTGGGATTTTTCTTCATCGAACTTTGCCTGGAGAGCAAGCTTCTCCCGTTATGCAGTACTGTGTTTCTCTACAAGGACTCCTTGTACTTGTGACAAATCTTGGGTGGCTTGTGCTATCTCTTCTTGCGCTCGTCGAAGACGAGCTTTGACTGTATCAACTATTCGGTGGAGATGAGTCAGGAGCTGACTCATCTCCCAGTTCTGGTGTTCCTAATGGCAGAGACACAGTTGAGACTGTGTGGATGGACTGTAGTGCTTGTTGTACTCCTTGGAGCTCAATATCAATTCTATTGTACATCAATTCCTTCTTAGCCTCTTGTTTCTATGCTATCTCCAGCGAAGCATCATTCAGGGCCACTATAATGAAATCAAAGTCATCTGAGGTGAGGATAGTTTGCATTTTGGTCATAGAATTTTTCGATTTCTTCCGGGAGGAAGGTTTCGGGGGGGGGGAGGGGGAGGCAACCTTCCTTTTCTTCAAGGGGTCCTCCTCATCTCTAGGCGGTGTAACCTCACCTTTCTTCTGTTCAAATTTTGTGCCATCTATCTCTCTGCCATCACCTCCTTGCTTTGGTGAGATGGAAGCAGTTTTCATGGATGCACTGTCTAAATCCTGAACCTCTTCAGTTTTCTTTAGTCCTTGGTGATCTCCTCTAAGACCTCCTCCGTTAGCATGTAGTAGGACTGAAGTTGCTGCTTGTTCTCGTCAGCGTGCGCTGTGATATAAAAGAAATGGCGGTCTGCGATGAATTTCATCAAAGGCCAGAACCTATGTAAAGTATTCAGATTTATGCGAGGCGCGAACTGTATGGCTACCTTCAATTGGTTGTAGTATGTGTGAAATATAGCATTGGACTGCCATTGTTTATTCATGTTGCTTGAATACTACAGTGTGTTGAACTTCGCAACCAATGGTTCAAAGGGCTCTATGTTCGGGAAGGTCTCACCTTTCGACATCTCCCAGGCAATGAAAGCGATCAAGATCAACAACCAGCTGAAGTGAAATTCATACCCTTGATCCTGGGCTATTTTGCAGTCAATTTATAATTGGTTCACCAGGTACTTCACCCAATTAATTTGTAGGCCCTCCGTGCACTTCCCTGCGAGGTCAACTACAAAACTAGTGACTTGGGTCGGTTGATTATTTTGTACTAAATTTCCTGTGATCAATTGACAAGCGAGGCACACTGCACCGCTCTGGACATAAGCTACCTTGTAGCCTCGCGTGCCCTTCTCGACATCGCCATAGGTGTCCTTGATCCTTTGAGCTAGAGTGTGATCCATTGTTTTTCCAGGATATAAATCATGTGGGTCAGGGCCTTGCATACTTAGCCTTGTGATATGATTTATCAACGCCGGATCCACTATTATGTGACAATTTAACCATAGATAAACTCCATGGTAACAAGACAACAACAATTTGACACATGCATTCACCTCCTGGTGTCGTCCGAAGTACGAAATCTTCATAATGTTCAACAGGGTGGACTGTGCGAGGTTATGGGTCCATGATTGAGGGACGATCTTCAAATTATTTCCCTTTGTTCTGGCCCGGTACTTATGTAGGGCAAGCATGTTGTATACCTTCCTGTCACCGAGGTTGAAGTCACTAAACTTCAATGCTGCAATATGTTTTTGGTCTACGCGAACTGCACGTATCCCTTTCGGGAGGTACACAGTGATCAAGGCGTACTCAAAGTCTTTGGGCACACTGTATCGATTTATTGTGCCGCTCAGAGGTGGTAGATAAGAGGGTAATATGCTCAGAATCAACTTAGCATTTGCGAGATCATCCCTATGCTTAGTTCGCTTCTCATCTGATGGCTAGTATGGTCCGGCTCGAACAGTTGATGGAGAGGCTCGCAGTCCTCTCGTGGATGATGCTTGTACACTTGTGGATAATCCTCTCTCCGACATGACTCTTTCAGTCATCAGGTTGAGGAGTACTTCTTTCACTGATTCTTCAACTGCGTTAGGTTCCTCGGACATATGCACTCGGGATTAATTATATCGGGGTCAAATTAACTTAGACACTGTAGTGAGATAGAGAGCAAGAGTGAAACAATCTCTCTATAAACTCGACTTAGTCTGTGGGCTCAAATTCTCAATTAGAAAAAGTGTTCTCGGTGCATGGCGCGACGAGATAAATAGGTAACTCAACAATGGTTCACTTGCAATGGGTATGAAGCCTCCATTAACCCTGTTTTGTCCATTATGGCACGGTCCAATGGTCTGATGATGAGCCATAATTTCCTTTCTTCCTGTTCGGAGCATCGATCGAATGGTTATAATGTCCCCAATGGCTATATTGCTTCGCCATGGTGGAGTGCCATGTGTAGTTGTTCTAATATCCTGACGAAGCTCCAATTTTGCAAATTTTCCTTCTGTGAGGTTCCCTCTGGAACCTTCTATAACTTTTCAATCTTATCCCTCTTCTTACTTAGCTTTCTAGCTTTCTTTCCAGTGAGCTTCATCTTGGTATGTCTTTTCCCATTCTGATTCTTATATTCATTTGACATAGTCACTATGCACTATTGAGATTCTTTCCTAGGTTTAAGGGGTAATACCTCTTCTTTATCTGGGATAAGTACTTCAGTATTCTGTTGGTCTTCTAAGGTTCTTGCAACTTCGACTTCAGGGTCTCTGGTGTTAAATAACTTCGATCCGTTCTCCTGTTCTGCAATCAAATGTGCGATCCTTCTAGTCATGAATTCTTTTAACTCCTTCTTATGTTGTTCTAACACTGCTTCTTCTTCTTTCCTTCTGGCCTAGTCTCTTTCAATCCAAGGGCTGGCTAGTAACATGGTAAATGGGGCATTGTCTTGAATAAATTTAATAATCTCAAAATCTTCTTATGTCAAAGTTCCATTAACGTGCATAGGTACATGAGCGAGCTTCCCACATAGGTTTACCATTTTTCCTCTGAATAATCCTATTCCTCATAATGAAGGAATCATAACAGGCTTCCCTATAGCTTCCCAAGTTCTCTCTGTCATGATATTCACCCGTGTTTCCTCATCCAAAACACATTCAATGTCGAAGTCTCCTATTCTTTCTTCAATGAGCTTCGTCTCGGTATGTTTTTTTCCATTCTGATTCTTATCTTCGTTTGACATAGTCATTGCGCGCTATTGAGATTCTTTCCTATGTTTCAGGGGTAGTACCTCTTCTTTATCTGGGATAAGTACTTTAGTCTTCTGTTGGTCTTCTAGGGTTCTTGCAACTTCGACATCAGGGTCTCTGGTGTTAAATAGCTTCGATCTGTTCTCTAGTTCTGCAATCAAATGTGCGATCCTTCTAGTCATGAATTCTTTTAACTCATGCTTCTATTGTTCTAACATTGCTTCTTATTCTTTCCTTTTGGCTTGGTCTCTTTCAATCCAAGGGCTGGCTAGTAACATGGTAAACATGGCACTTTATTCAATAAATTTAATAATCTCAAAATATTCTTCTGTCGAAGTTCAATTAACGCGCATAGGTACATGAGCGAGCTTCCCACATAGGTTTACTAGTTTTCCTCTGAATAATTCTATTCCTCCTAATGGAGGAATCATAGCAGGCTTCCATATAGCTTCCCAAGTTCTCTCTGTCATGATATTCATCTATGTTTCCTCATCCATAACACATTCAATGTCGAATTCTTCTATTCTTGCTTCGATGCATTCCTTTTCTTTGAATATCCTTGATAATCTAACATGTCGGTGGTCATTCAGGGTTTCTTTCATTTGTAACAATACTTTCTTTGATTCTTTCTGGGATTCTACCATTTCTAGATCTACCTTAGGGTTTTCCTGGTTCAGATTCATTCCCTCAAGCTTAGTAATCATTCTAGGGCAATCCAACACTTCATGGTCCATAGATTTACAACAAATACAACTAGGTCTTCTTCCAGGGAATTCCTTAGCAAGATGTCCTGGTCTTCTGCAGTTGTAACAAAGGGTTAATCCTCTCTTTCTTTTAAATGATCCCCAGCTTCTCCTCTACTGCGCACTAGGAGCATAGAAGCTAACTTGCAACAAATTCTTTCTAGGATCCTGCATCCATTTGTTAGTCCAAACATTCTTTCTATGCATAGGTATAACACATCTTTCACTATTGTTGTCAGATCTATTAATATCAAATCTTCCTTCATCTATCAGTACCCTAGTTTTTGAACTAGGACAGACTCTATTAAAGATACCTAAATCCATACTCTAGAAATGAAAATTTCCACTTATCTTACTTCTATAGAGTACAAAGCTTCCAGATCTAAGACTTTTCACAATTCTTACCTTTATTAGAGCAAAGAGCTTACATATCTTACCTCTTTTAATCATAAATTATCACTTTTACGTTTCTTAGAGCACAAAGCTTTCAGATCTTGCTTCTCTCCTTTAGATCCAACTTCTTTTCTTTAGATCGTGCCTCTTTCTTTTAGCACAAAGCTTTATAAATCAAGTAGAATATTATGCACTAGAGTGATAGATCTATGCACATAGATTTCACAACTTCAGGACAAATCTTTGCACAAAGCTTCTTCTTTCTCTGTTCCCAACAATCACAATTTCATGTCCCGACAACGAAACCATTTGTTGGCACAAGGGCAGACCCAAGGTTCAACGCTACAACAACGCACCAACAAAACCCTAACTACCATCCCTTTCGGAAACACTTGCGAAGCATATGAAGTCTCACCCGAGGTAGAGGCAGGGGTGGTTGTGAGACTCAGGTGTCTGCAACCTTAGCTGGGACATAGATCTGTGATTATGATACTTAATAGAGAACTTAACATTGTCAGATCCTAAATATGCAATCAATATCTACTTCCCTCATAAAACAGAGCTTCGCAGCATTCATAACTGATCTAATGTAATTAAGCACTTAGCACAAACAAATGGATCATATCTAGTAGAAGCAAGCACTAAGCACATTCATATAAGTCAGATCTAACGTTCATAGCACAAATCATAAATAGATCTATCTATCTATATCAAAGCACTTAGCAAGAGAAGTTATAAACACATCAAGACAAGAACAAAGCGGAACAACACAATGTTTACGTGGTTCACCCCCACCCTAGGGCTACGTCCACCAACTCTTCTTCTTTATTGTCTTCAGTGAATAGGTTACATGCACAGAGCCTCTGAACCCTTCTCCGCATAGGATGAAATATCTGTGCAACTCACTAGATCTTTCTTCCTTGCGTTACAACACAAAGCCTTCCACTGTCCATTACAACCACTTGCACTTAGCTTTGTAAGTCTCTTACAGTCACGCAAAAAGCACTTACATAATCTACTTGCACTTAGCATACATTCACATCACATAGATGCACCACCACTTCTATCTAGCCTAAGCATCTATTAATATATTACAAAATAGGCCTAAACATAGGTAAACCCATGGGTTGACATCCCAATCTCGTTACATAATCCCAAAAACCCAAAAAGGACCCAAAAAGGGGTCGAGATCCCATGATCTTTGCTTTGTCTTGCGCTCCTCCATTGACAGGCTGTTGAAGTCCAAAATAGGTCAACATGACCAAGAATCTCCCAAAACTTGGTCAAGGGCCAACAATGGTATGTGTCACTCTGATTGTTGAAGCACTTGAATATGTTACATTGAATTCTTTTTCATTTCATGACGTTTGCTTGGAAATTATGCTCCTTGCCTTGTTCATACCTTGAAGGGTGACATGGTGCCCTAGTAATTTGATCTCCCTTTAGGATGGGTTTCCATTGGGTGGGTCTGTGAAAGGTCATTGTCCGTTCCCTCCATACTTACCACTTTACATTTTTATTCCTCTCATCTACCCTTCCTTTGTTCGGGAATTAAGATTGGCCACACTAGGAATGGTTATACCTTGCCTTGTGGGAAGAAGGGGCTAAAGGCCCAAAGGGTAAAAGTAGCTGACAAGAGTTAAAATCCAATATTGAAACCTTTGAGATGATTCACCCAGGGATTCCCAATAAAGCACTAAAAATATTCTCAGTAAGAAAAGGGAACCCATAAGATACATAAACACTCAAGGTACTAGTTGATGGATAGGAGGTCTCATCACGAGTAGTCCTATTATGACCATGGGTATGTAGCGGTATGAAACTACCACCTATCTCGTCACGAAACCAGGTTAGTGGCTCTTGGTGGCATAACCTAGAGAAAGGGGGTCTCATCACGAGCCAACCTTCTCATCTCTGTGAAATGTTTGTGGATAACTCTGTCACCTTTGGTCATCAAGCCAGGACAATGTCCCTTAACTATTCCCTTGAAGCACAAAAGAAAAATATAAAAAAAAATATAGATAAGAGTAAAAGGCAATGAATGGGATATGAAACAATAGAATTTATGACAAGGTGCAGCTCGCCCTCTACAAAGGCACCCACAAGTGAGACTTACATTTCCCTGTTATTATTGCACCCCATGCCACCTCGTACACTTAGATGAACTGGATTGGATCCCACCTGGGAAACACCCAAAACTTAAGGAAGGTTAGCCAATACGACACCCTGAGACCTTCTCCAAACCTAACTTGTCAAATTGCATAACGTCTTTGAGCATTTGTCTGGGTTAAGGGGGGGTTTGATGCACATGTTTGGGTAATTTAATTATTGGATGTGATTTACATGCTATGATCCCTATGACTTATGAATCCCTGGAGGGCGTACTTTTTGTTGCTACAAGACCTTGCTCGATGGATAGGTACACATGAGGGAATGATTAGCTTTGACCTTCATGGGGGCTTAAATCCCACATATGGATATTGTAACCCCAACCAGGGGCAAGAAGACATTAAATATTTGCACCAGGAAAAAATGAGGTTCCCTTTGGAGGCACCATGGTAGGCCTAGACACAGGGGTATCTTGCTCTTCCTTATGGACATTGGGCCTTGAAGGCCCAAGACGTCACGATCATGACCCTAGATGTCACCCAAAGCTAAGGTCTTCATTTTGGAGGCAATTGTGAGTTTGGTGGCATGTGTGGGAATCATCTGGGGCCTTGGAGGCCAAGCGCTCTACATTCTAGGCCCAACGTTCCACCTTAGGGCCTCAACATCACCCTAGAATGACATGATGTCACCCTTGGAAGTGTCTTTAGATGATAATTAATTTTATTTATATCAAATTTGGAATTTAATGTAAATTGGCCAGGTTGGCCTTAATTTTGACCTAAAATTAATTAAGGGTCAAAGTTTTGTATAAATAGAGATAAAGCACTCTCATTTTAACACAACAAATCCTCAGAAAAGAGGAAATTGACTGAAATTGGTGCCCTACTTAGGGTTTATTGGCTGAAATTGTGATGTGAACCTCTCTTTTGGAGTCTTCTACTTGCAACTTGGATCAATTTTGGTGAAGTCATTTGGTAATCTAGCGTTTTCATGCATGATTATTCTTGGTGAAGTACGTAAATATACTTTTTTCATTACTTTTGAATGGTTACGATATATTTTATTGCTCATAAGAAATATTATGAAATTGCATGCTTGATAAACCCTAGAAGTGAAGAACTTAAATTACTACTTTTTCACTTTGTATTTGCTAGAATTTGCATAATTGGTTTATATTGACAAGCATATAAAGCCCTAAAGTTATAGATCTTTAGAGGTATTGATCAATTGTGGTTGCATCTAAATATTTCTTCAATTATATAAGAAGGAAGAAAACTGTTAGGGCCTAGAAGGGCCTACTCTCTAGTAGCTCACCTCCCCAAAGATTGAATCCCAAGAAGACTTAAATTACTACTCTTCTAAGATTCATCTGTTACTTGGATAAACATAATCACGTTGTTGCTTACTCCAGATGAATGTTTCTAAACTCTTGACTCCATAATTCTTTAAAGGCACTAGTCCTTACACTCCTTTTTGTAGAGAGATCAAACCAACACTCAAACCCTAAACTTTCTAGCTTTCACTAAGTAAAACTACCTCTAACCTAACCTAGATAACTAATTTACTTCTTGTTGTTATAGATCATTGTTACAACCATATTAATGCAAAAAAATTTCTACATAAACTACATTTTATGCGAGCTAAACACTTCTAAATTAGCTTGTGGCATTTGATTATCATTCTGCTAAGTAAAAGCTATCTTTTCATTGTATTTTCAAGCAATTTAGAGGCATATTTCTTGCAACTGTTATAAAATGCTTATTTTTGTTGTAAAATTTCATTTTGCTGCAATTTTATATCAGCTAGCATACATTTTAGTGGTTTACTGTCTTATTGAAGCACCAATATCATTTTGTACTTGAAACTCCCATATTTTTTCTTGTTGTCTTGTTCTAAGAAGGTACACTCCATCCATTACATTTGCTTCATCCCTTAAGACATAATACCTTTTGAATTGAGTGACTAGTGAGAGGGGGGTATCTTTGCATACTTTCTTTAGCTTCATCATCCCTTTATGTCACTAGGGACATATCCCTTGGGGCAATCTTACCATACTCCTAAATAGAAAGGGGTTTCCTATTAAAGTGACAGTGATAGGTCACCCTCTTGTTATGCCAATTTCCTCTCATTTTCCTTGGGCTTTGGGAAAGTACGGATTGCCCGATAACATTTTTGGCACCGTTGTCGAGAAACACTGAGTCAATTTTGTTGATGATAACAACTACGTGAGACATCCTCCAGGACACAGACTGAGTGAGTTGGCCTGTGAGAGAGCCCATGAGTTGGGTGTGCCCATGAGATGGGTGTGTTGTTCCTCTCTTAGACATAGATGGAACGTTGTGTGCCCCTGTGTAGGGAATATGCTCATGAGATGGGTGTTTCGTTCTCTCTGAGACTGAGATGGAATGATGTGTGCCCCTGAGAAGGGAAGATTCCCATGATATGGGTGTGTCGTTTGAGATGAAACGATGTGTACCCCTATGAGGGATGAAGGATCCCATGTGATTGGTTTACTGTTCTCCTCTTTGTAGAGAGTTGAGATGATGTGGTACTCCAGATGATTCTCCTGTGAGACTCAGTGAGATAGATATCTGTTGATTAGGACATCCTTGTGGCTGAGCACAGGTGGATGCGATCCTAGTGGCTAAGCACTAGTGAGTGTGTGTCCAGATGATTTTCCTGTGAGACTTAATAGATAGAGATCTGTTGACTTGGATGTCCCTATGGATAAGAAAAAGTGGACGTGCCCCTAGTGGTTGAGAACTAGTGTGTGTGTGAGATCCCTTGCTATATAGTCTAAGAGTCAGATTTACCTGTAACCCTAATTGTGATGTAAAGGGTACGGGTCAGCCCCACCATAAAGTGAAAGATAATTAAAGTAAAAGATAATTAATATGGTAATTATTAATTGTATTCTGAGTTATTGAGGCTGGCCCTGTTGTGCCAATAGACACCACTTTTTATGTGTACAATCTAATATAAATAAAGGTGATTTCCCCATTGAGGAAACACAACACACATGTGATTTTGGAAATTTCAGCAAGTACTTATTCTAGGGCTGAAGTGTGCACCTCTCTTGGGCGCTAGCCTTCTTGGTTTTGTGAGCACCCTTTTGTGTGCTAGGTATATGGTGTGGGAGGTCTTTCTCTTGAAGAATATAGCAAAGGATTGGCTGGGTTTTCTTCCCTTGTTGAGAAGGGTTTCCAAGGATAATTCTTATGTACTTGTGCATGGTATTTCTTCTTGTGATCTTGGTTACTGCAACAAATTGTTTATGGTGTAACTGCAATTGTCTATGGTTCAAGTAAAATGCTAAAATTGGAATAAAATTCATGCTTGAGCCTAGCCTAGTGAAAAATCAACATGGAATCAGAGCATAGGTCTTGAAGAACCCATTTCACAATCATTCAAAGCTAGCCGTCCTTTTCTTTTGCAGTTCTGTATGACCCTCTAGGGTTTGCTGCAATTTCGTACGACCCTCCTTTTCTAAGGTGTTTCAGCACCTTAAACTTGGACATTGGGGATAAAAATTGTACAAGAGTGTATGACCTCCTTCAGCGCACCTCCAACAAGCTTCAGATTGCATTTTCGAGCATTTTGTATTGTTGTCCCTATGGTTTCTAGGGTTTCACAATTTTCTGCAAAAATTTCAGAATTAGGGTTTCTATAGCTCATTGAAGGATCTCTTCAGCTCACTAGTGTTATTATAATTTTCAAAGATTATTGTTAGTTGTCGTAAGCACAACAAAACCTAAGGTTTCTAGCCTAGCCTAGCCATTAGGTTTTCTAGCCCAGTTGACAAGTGTTTGTGAAGAATAAAAAAATTATGATGGAAGACAAGCTTGATGAATCAAGCAAATACAATTGCTGGAAGCCAAGACTTCAGAGAGATGAATACATCAACATTTTAACACTCTCAGGTATGGTTCCTACTAATGATGATACTTGGTTAATTGACAGTGGTGCCTCCAGGCACATGACCGGTTTTAGAGATCACTTGACTAATCTTGTTGAGAAAGAGACCAATATACATGTTGTCCTTGGAGACAATTCCATATATAATGTGAAAGGGGTTGGAACTTCTACCTTCCAACTAGATTCTGACATGTAGCTTCAACCAAGTGAATTACTATATGTACATGGGATGGAGATGAACCTTGTCTCCATTTCTTCCTTAGAAGACAAAGGCTACGAGGTTACCTTTTCTGAAGGAAGAGTTCTTACATGGCACAAGGACTCACATATAAATTATGCCAAAGTAATTGGTGTTCGAGAAAGCAACGTATACAAATTGACCATCAGACTAGTCCAGGCCCTGTTACATGATACTATTAGCTTGAGTGAGCTATGGCATAGGAGATTTTCTCACATTCATTATAGATCTCTCCCAGCTCTAGGGAAAATGGTAACAAGCCTCCCAGCGATACATATTCAACATGAAGGTGTTTGCAAAGGTTGTGCTCTTGACAATAATGTTAAAGGGTCCTTCTTGAACAATGACAATAGATCCAAGGAAATACTGGACTTGATACATTCATATGTGTGTGGGCCAATAACTTTTGCCTCCCTAAATGGATATTTGTACTATGTACTCTTCATAGATGATCACTCTCAGAAAACTTGGATTTACTTCCTGAAGAACAAGGATGGATTCCTTGCAAAATTTCAAGAATTCAAATCTTAGGTTGAGAACCTAACCGAAAGAAATATCAAGGTACTAAGATCAGATAATGGAGGAGAATACACCTCCAAGGATTTCAACAATTTTTGTATTCAAGCAGGGATCAAGAGGGAGCACACAGTTCCTTACAACCCTCAACAAAATAGGGTTGCAGAGAGGAAGAACACAACTATCATCAAGGCAACCAAAGAGATGATACATGATCATAGTCTACCTATGACTCTGTGGGAAGAAGCATGCATGAAGACAATGTATGTTCAGAACATGAGTCCTCATTAGATCTTGAAGAACATAACTCCAGAAGAAGCCTTCATTGGAGTGAAGCCTAATATTGGACACTTCAGGATATTTGGGTGCCTAATATATTTTCATGTACCCAAAGAGAAGAGATCCAAGCTAGACCCTTCATGGAGAAAGGGTACATTTTTGGGATACAATGAATCTTCGAAGGCATATCAGATCTACATCCCTGGTCAAAGATAGATTGAGATAAGCAAATATTTTATCTTTGAATGAGAGATAGTCTTTCAAATATCCAAAGAATCTCAAATAGAGATTGACAATGAGACAATACCTTCTCCCCCTTCAACAATTGAGAGGGAGACGCACATTATTCCAGTTGATCCAATTTTTCCAGCCGATCCAGTTGCTCTAGTTGATATGCCTAGAGATATTGTAGTAGGTCATAAAAGGGATACCTGGGCTCGAAAAAATCTGCAAGAGGCAGAGGGGCATACAACCCGTCAAGGCACATCCCGAGAGAGAAAAAGACCAAAGAGATTTTTGAGCTACCTTTCAGCCATGAGCCACATCATTGATTCTGATCATTCTTGTCATGGAAAAATGATAGGTGAACATGTATGGAAAGATGCCATGAAAAAAGAATATCAATATATCTTGAAGAATGATGTATGAGATATCATTTCGAGACCAGAAGAGAAGTATGTAGTGACTTCCAAGTGGATCTATAAGATCAAACATGCAGCTGACGGAAGTATCGAGAAATACAAAGTGAGATTTGTAGATAGAGGATTCTCACAAGTAGAGGGAGTTAACTATGATGATACATTTGCTCCAATAGCCCAATAGACTTCCATCCATACTATCATTGCACTAGATGCATCCATGGGTTGGAAACTACATCACATGGATGTAAAGACAACATTTCTCAATGGTGAGATTGAGGAAGAAGTTTATATTGAGCAGCCAGAAGGATTCGTGGTACACAATGAGAAATCTCATGTGTGTAGGTTGAAGAAATCTCTGTATGGACTAAAGCAAGCACCTCGTGCTTGGTATGAGAAAATGGATGGATTCTTGATGAGTTTGGGCTTCATCAAGAGTGTTGCTGATCCACACCTATATTATCATATCGTTGGAAACGAGTGCTTAATATTGGTCCTATATGTGGATGACCTATTTGTCACTTGTTCATAGAGACTTATTGATGAATGCAAGCAAGCGTTGACTGCTAAATTCGAGATGAAGGATCTGGGGTATGATGCACTACTTCTTGGGAATAGAAGTATGGTAGAGGACTGATGAGATTTTCCCAAGTCAAGGAAAATATACATTGGAGATATTGAAGAAGTTTGGTATGACAGAGTGCAAATCCATGCCTACACCGATGGTGATGTATTTGAAGAAAATGAATGATGCTTCTACTAACTCAGGCGAGATTGATCCACACTTGTACCCATAACTGATTGGATCACTGATGTATCTGGTTAACACTAGACTTGATATATCCTATGCAGTGAATGTACTTAGTCAGTTCATGAGTCAACTGAGATAGCCTCACTAGATATCAACAAAGCACGTATTGAGATATATATGAGGCACAATTGGATATGGCCTGAGATATTCCTCCAGTGTAGACTTGAGTTTGTAGGGATATGCCGATGCATATTGGGCAGGGAGCACAATGGAATGAAAGAGCACATACAGTTGTTGTTTTAACTTGGGGTCTTCCATGGTTTCCTAGTGAAGTAGGAAACAATGCTCTGTGGCCTTGAGTACCGCAAAAGCAGAGTATATAGCCTTGAGTGTGGCAATCCGCGAAGCAGTGTGGCTTCGCAAGCTCCTGAAAAATTTATTTGATCATGAGATGGATCCCACCATTATTCATTGTGATAACTAGAGCTGTGTGAAGCTATCTGAGAACCCTGCATTTCACAATCGATCGAAACACATTAAGATAAAATATCATTATATCAAAGACATGGTGCAGAGGAAAATAATACACGTGTGTTGAGGAAAAGATATGAAATGATCTTACTCAAGCATTTTCAGATTCTTCTTGGCTAAATAAAGATAGACGAGAATATCACCCTATGTTTATAGCCATTAAAATTAATATTTTAACTCACAAGTATAGATTACAAGTGCTTAGGTTGGTTTTTTTATAAAATAAAAGCTTGCTGAAAAAATTATTATTTATATGATTTTCTGAACATAATAGATGCTGAAATAAATATAGAGACAAAATTAAAGACACCAAGTCAATGATCAAAATAGATGAGACATAAAGAAATCCTTTATTTCATTCCAATTCATCAAAGAATCGTTCTCTTTAAAAAAAATCCTGAGGAAGTTTTGGACCAAAGTCAAACTTAGATGACCAAAGTCAAACTTAGACGTCCCCGATGAAACATACAAAAGGACTTCTGACAGAAAGTAAACAACGAAACTTTAAAAGCTGTATCATCTTTCCACAAATTGCTTCCCACTAGACTCTACACAATACCCTTTGTCAGTCATGAAATCTAATTCAAAAACAGACAAGTCTACACAGACTATCAAAGATAGATCAACACCTTTGAAAAACAAGTGTCTAAATGATGTAATTCATCCCTGAATCTTGTTGTCTACAATAGAAACTTGCTATCATAAAAAATAATTGGCTTATAATGAATTAAGGAATGAATGAAAACTGAATTGTCTCAACAAAACTCAAAGAGCAAACCTTAGCATGCTTCTCCTTCTATTCTTCTTTCTTGTTCCTCCCTTTCCTTTTGCCTTTAAGCAAATTCGAATTTGTTGGAGTAGTTGAACTACTTCCTTAGTTAAGTTAACTAAAACTCAACCAACTTTTTAGTTAAGAGGGAAAGGTAATAAAATCATAATAATGGTTTTAATTAAATAATAACTAGCAGGTGGGACCCCCTTGTGACTCCCTTTAGTTTTCTAACAATGATAACACGACTAGTTAAGCAAAAAAAACATCTCTCCTTGCGACTCCCATCATCATTTTCATACTTTGACAATTTATATAAATGATAATTGAAATTATTTCCAAAAATATATTACCCATATATCCAAAAATAGTGTGCTGTCCAAAATTTCAGAAGTCAACTGTTCTCAAGAATGAATAAAAAAACTTAAAATCCATATTTTCCACTCTGGGAGGAAATCTTTCCCTTGTTGTTGCTGCCACCTTTTGATCTCTCTGAATTTTCCTTAGGCTGTGTGGAGCCTTTAGGCCTAATATCACTAATCACATGAGAGCAATCATCTTTCAAATGCATGCGGGAGGACACAAATTTATCAGAGTCATTTGATGGTGAGGAAGGGGAAGCAATGGATTTTCCTTTGTTAGTAGCATGGTGGGTCTCAGTTTTCAACCTTTTGCTGGCATGGGAAGACTGAACTGGTGAGTGGACAGGAGCAGCTTGGACAATTTGATTGTTAGGCGAGGGAGCAGGTAAAGACAAGTTAGGCCAGCCACGATGCTGGGAGACTGTCGGGTGGACAATCTCTTGCCATCCGTCGTTTTCGGGGACTTCATGTTGTAGTGAGACATGAGGAGGCACAAGAATACCAGGGACTTGTGGGGCTTGGAAGGGAGGGATTTCGGGCCTAGTTTGGACCACTCTTTTCCCAACCCAGTTAAAAAACCCAACTTGAAATATTTGGCCTAACTCTTGCGAGTCTGCATCAAAGTGTATAGAGAATCTTGGCCTTCTAGGGCCCCTGTTCCAATTACCTCTTGCTCGGTTACCTCTGCCATGGCTACCTCTGCTGAAAAATATCATTCTTGTATGCATAATTGATTAGAAAATAGTTTCTTTAACAACCATACATGACAACTCTTTTAAAATATGAAATAAAATTTGGCTCAGCAACATATCAGACTCATGTAATCCAATCCATACAAATTGTTTAGTAGTTGTCAATGAGCAGGGGGTGAACAAGGGTTCTGGGATATGCGAGGGGCGAAAAAGTGTTAAAATGAGGGGGAAAATATCACAATTACTGTTCATAGACATCAAACAATCAATTGTGTCATAAACCAAAAGAATATATGACTGTAATTCATCCCTATGCGATCTCTTAAACTGTGATAATACAGAGTTTCCCTTAACTGTAATTAAATTTTAGGAACATAGAGTGAATAATAAATATGGGAAGGCAAGGGGATTGTAATGTGCGAAAAGTGAAATAATTGTAGGGAAAAAAATGAATATTGTTCGTAAAATCAATTAAGTAATCCATAAAACAGTTATGTATTTAATGCAAACGATCCAACACCAACTAAACAATTATTGTGATCAATTAAACAATTACTGTGTGTTAACACTTGTTCACTGTCCACATTTAAATCTTCAACACTTTTAATTAACACAGTGCCATCATACTTAAAATCAATATGCCTTTAAAACATCCTGTATACAGAATTATGTTTCCTCTCATTTCTTCCATTTTATACTTAAAACAAAATTCCAATGAACACATAGTCATATTGCTTTAACTCTGTTAAGAAAATATCAACCATTGTCCATAAATTTAAAATCTTCAAATCAAACATAGACACAGGTCTTTCAAGAGTTGAACAGACTCTTTTAAACCATGATCGATTCAATTCTTAACCAATAAATTTGCAATGAAATCATAATGTAAAAACCCCTTACTTCATTTATGTTGGTGCAATCAAACATAACGATGCACGATGTCTCTATAACCATACATAGAAAACAACCAATTCTCTGACATCAAATTTCCAATTTGTAACGATCCTGATCGGGACATATTAAACACACAACAACCACCAAACTCAATTTATACCACGCTGTAGGAATACACAAACCATGCAAAAAGAGGCATCTATGTCACTATACATATCTAATTACTCCCAATCAAACCATCAAACAATGCTGAGCTATCGATTCAACTGTCATAACCAAAGAATGAAATGACCATATACCAATAATCATTTCCGATTACAACCATGTAATCAACCCGATCAACAAAGACGATCCAATAATCAAAACCACTGTCAACGCTATTCCCCAACTCAAGACAATCAACAAGATACCCGACAGGGTGTAACTGGTTTAGTTTATCAAAATCAGGCTTTGAATAATCAAGGTTTCGCTCGGTAGAACCAACATAGGGAGACTGGAGGTCAACATTGTCGATAGTAGGTGAGAATCCCTTGAGACAAGCAAGGTGGAACCACACACATTATAACCCTTAACGCGTATGATAGGGTGATAGTTCAACCACAAGTAGGAGAGACTATGAACATAGGAGCAGAGGTTTCTTACTAGCCAGTAAACAACACCGAGAACATGTAGGGGCATAACCCTCTTGGTTTTCCCCAAAAGTCGAATAATGCTGATAGAAATGCAGAGCCCAGATAATAGAAACCAACCCTAAAGCAAGCCTCTTGGCATAATAGCCACCATAACCAACTGTGCATATACCAATAACATAAAACAAGCCGACGACTAGGTTGAAAACGATATGCAGTGAACCAAAGGTGGTTCAAATCATACACAACAACCCCATAAAACCAATTACGAGTGGGTGTGGTTACAAAGACTATGAGGAGATGACCAGTAAGTCGAAACAGAATGAAACCCTCCAACAAAAACCCATAGAGACAACAGAGAGCCATCATGACTTCCACCACACAGAACAGTCAATGAAATCACAACTTCAACCATCAAACTTTCCATTTTCAACGAATAACGCAAACAATCATTCCAAAGAAATACCATGAGTTTACTTTGCAGGCGAAATCCTCATTGCGATTTTTATCGTCAACAAACTGGCGACTCCATAGGGAAATTTGTTTCCAACAGATTAAGAACTCATAACACATGGTTTCATAGGCCAAGAATAACAGATCAAGAAGAAATAACCAGGATGATTATGCAACAGGGGGAGGTGAGTGGATTTAATGGAAAAATGACCAGGAATTTGGGAATAACTCATGAAAAATGTTAAGTATGAAGGGGTTTATCCCTGTATGCATAATTATTCAACCAAAACTTGCTCTTTACGTCAAGGAGAAAATTTATGGACTTTCTCTTTTAAAATCTTAAATGGATGAAGAAATGGAAAGCAGAAGCGGGAGATAACCAATTTCTTTATAAGACAACAATGAAGCAGATAATAAATTCAAGTGTGCTTTCAGGGGGGACATTGTAACAATTGTGTAAGCTTGATTTTTATTGACTAATAATATCTTGCAGGAGTGTCACTGTGGCAGAATTGATCCAACATCTTATTCTTGACCAAAATCAACTAAAAGATGAAAAGCAATAAAAATCATGACAGAAATAGGACTACAAAATTTAAACAACAGAAATAAAATGACAAAATTGCAAAAGCAACATGAAAACTATAAAAAAAAAGAAAGCATAAATTAAACTACTGTAAAAGCAAAAAAGAAAAATAGTGGTAAAATCAAAGCAGAACTAGACTACTAATATACAGAAAATCCAAACAACGTTAAAACTTTTCAAGTTGGTTCCATGTAGTGTTTTAAGTGAGAACCGTTAGTGTTGTAGGAAAACAATCGCTCCTGTAAATCCTTTAGGATGTAAGAGTTATTACTCATAACAAAAGAGACCTTGAAAGGACCCGACCATAGTTTTGAAACTTCGAGACAATGGATGGTCCTTTAAAGTACACAATTAGATCATCAAGATAGACACGAATAACCTTACCGATCAAATCTTCAAGAGCTATTTGCATAGGTATTTTAAAAGTGGTACTTACATTAGATAAGATAGAAGGCATACGTTCATAAGTCAAGGTACCCCAATGAGTAATAAAGGTGGTTTTGAATTTATGTGCCCCTTTTACCTTGATTTAATTGTAACCGAAAAAACCGTCAAGTAAGGACATCATTTGTGACCCTGCAACTTGTTGCAAAATCATTTTCATGTTAGGGAGAGGAAAGTGATCTTTTATACTAGCTCAATTTAAGGCACGAAAATCAACACTTAATCTGATCTGACCGGTTATTTTCCAAACATGAACCAAATTGGAAACCCATTCAAAATATTTGATTGGAAAGATGATTCCAGCTTTCAAGAGTTTTTCCAACTCCTTTCGAATAGTTGCTTCCAGTGCAAGGTTGATAGGTCTTTGTTTTTGCCTAAATGGTTTTATGCCTTCCTTGATGGGGATGACATGCTGTATAAGAGTAGGATAAAAACCATGAATATCCTCATAAGACCAAGCAAAAACATCTTGAAATTCACCAAGTAGCTTGGCAAACTTCATTTTCTCTTCATCAGAACATTGGGCACCTATTTTAACATTCTTGGGAGACTCGGGTGTCCCAATGTTCAAGGATATGGTTTCACCCACCTTCCTTTTTGACTCCTCTTCTTTCTGTTTCTCTTTATTGCCTACATCACTCGATGAAAACAAACTCTCTAGAGGAGTCAAGCCTTTAGGAATCTTGTTATCTTCTATGGATATGATTTCCTTGGGCTTATAGGGTTCATTTTGAATGAAAGCACAGATGATCTCATCGCTAGGGAAGACCTGCCAAGATTCTATATTGTCAGGGATATGTGGACGATATAGAGATTGAAAGGTACAATCAGGTATGTGTGGCAGAAGTTGTCGATTAGGAGAGGCTGAAAAAATAACTAACCGATCAACCATTGAGTTCAATTCCCTTTTAACATGAGTGATGTTAAAAGATAATAGGTTCGAGATAAGTTTCCAAACAGTTTGGGTGTATTGTTTCATCAACTTGTTGCTAGGAGAGTATATCTTACGTACAAGGTTCACAACAAGCTCGAAATATCCAAAAAATGAAAGGTGACCACAACCAAGATTATAGGCATTCTCAATGACTAATAATAAAGCTTCGAATTCAGTGACATTGTTCGTGCAAGCAAACTCCAACCTATAGGAAAAGTTATGGATTTTTCCTACAAGAGAAATCAAGATAATTCTAACTCCGTTACCTTCATTGGAGCATGAACCATCAACGTGCATGTGCCACATACCATCATCTAAATCAATTTGTTCCAAGGGAATGTTATCCTCCTAAGCAAAGATGGAATACACTCCTAGGTCCTCTTCTATATAGTTCACATTAGGTTGTAAGACACTCTCTATGTAAGGTGAATTTCTTCCCTCTCTAAGGACTATAATGTTTTTACCATTCCGAGGAATGGATAAATGTGTCCCGTCGAGTGAGAGGTATCCACCCATCAAAGCTTTGCAATCTCTTCCCAAGATGATTGAGTAATTGCTTATTGGCATGTCAATTACCTGAATGCTAAGGGTTGTCCTTATTTCAGGGTGTGCACACAAAACTAAGGCTACATCTTTAGTCTCACTTGTTGTTCCTGAGTTTATACTTTAAGGCTCTAAAGTATACCGTCAAGGCATCCAAAAAGGGTAGAGATAATTAATCGGTAAAAAGAAAAAGTTTAAAATAAACTGAGATCACGGTTGGTTCCTTAACTGTCTTTGTCTAGCTTCCCATTGTTCTTGAATGCTAATATCCCTTTCAATTGCAGCCCATGATCTTTCAAGTTCTACCTGTGTATTTGCTGTTTGTAAGATGGTATTGAATAGGTTTAACACAATGCTTGTTTGATCTGATAGACTGGGTTCTATATTGGGCTGTCTGGTAACTGGAACAATCATGAAAGCTGAGGGTTTCTTTTTTGTAAATCAAGAATATTTTCAAGGGTCGAAAATTTCTCGTTCAAAATTATAAAAATAGAACTTCCGAATTAAGAATTAATAGTATAACATAAATAAATGCCTTTTCTAGTATCTGAGTCAAATTTTAAAGGAGACAGTGGACAGAATGAAGAAAAAGGAAACATGTAGTTGTATAACAATAATGAGGCATCAATATAAGAAGAATCTCATTTTAAGTTAATACAAGAAAATGGATGATAACTTTGCAGAAGCATATAGTTTCAGAGTCCCAAAACGTTTATAGGTCTTATATCTGTTGAAAGCCGATACAGAGGAAAAACTGCAAACGATTAAATAATCTGACTTTTTCAATCACTATAATACAAATTACCATATGAAACACTTCAAACGAAAGTATGAAATAAAAATAGAATGACAGAGAAACACATAACTCAGGCTTGACTAGATCTGGAATCTTCAATCTATATTGTATTAATTCAGGCAAAACGAAGTGATCTCTTTACATTTCCCTCCACAAAAAAGCCTTTTCTTAGTCTTCAAAAATTACATTTATACAAAAAACACCAATCTTAGGATTGGTGAGTTCCTAATTCTTAGAGACTAACTATTTGTTAAAAAGTAGATCCAAAAGCGTTTTCATGATTTTCTTCATTTTTCCATTTTCTGGGAAGTAAAAGCCCTTCCAAATAATGCTTTTACTTTGTCGATGACTCTCCTTCTTTTGATTCGATACATTTAATACATTTCTCCAGGAACTGTGTAAAATTTCTGGGGGGTTCTGGAAAATCTCTTGCTTCGAACAGATAAACCTTTCTCTGAATCTTAGAAAGGCGGTCATCCACTCCTTTATCTATAAACTTTATTGACTGCATCTTTAAATTTGGCTCAACTAACAACCTGTCCAACACGAAAACCTGTCACAAAAGAAAAAGTACTTAAGAAGTTTAATTATCATTTAATGTATTTTTAAAATGAAGTTAGTTCTCTTTAAAATTCTGTATCGAGTCGGGACTTCACGCTTCGGGGTTTTAGGGATCGTGGTTACATGAGGTATGTCAACACCAAACCCTGAATCCCAAAATCGCGATGAGAACAGTTTTAAACCTTAACTTCAATATTGAGTCGCGACTTCTTGTTTCGGGGTTTCAGAGATCGCGGTTACATGAGGTATGTCAACACCAAACCCCGAAATCGCGATGAGAACAATTTTAAACCTTAACTTCAATATTGAGTTGCGACTTCACGTTTCGGGGTTTCGGGGATCGCGGTTACATGAGGTATGTCAACACCAAACCCCAAATCCTGAAATCGCAATGAGAACAATTTTAAACCTTAACTTCAATATTGAGTCATGACTTCGCGTTTCGGGGTTTCGGGGATCGCGGTTACATGAGGTATGTTAACACCAAACCCCGAATCCTGAAAACATGATGAGAACAGTTTTAAACCTTAACTTCAATATTGAGTCGTGACTTCGCATTTCGGGGTTTTGGGGATCACAGTTACATGAGGTATGTCAACACCAAACCCCGAATCCCGAAATCACAGTGAGAACAGTTTTAAATTTATTGGGATTAACACTGATTTTCACTTCTTTCGGGAAATTGGGAATCGGGATTTTGTGATTCAAAATGTATTGAAGAGATATTGTTTTGAGTAAACCCCAAATCCCGAGAAGTTTAAAATATGGTTAATTAACTTCTTTAGGGTTTTAAATTATCGCGATTTAAAGTACTTTACAGAGCGTGAGTCTAGAAATTAATAACATTTGAGCTTCTTGCCTTTAATTATAACGAAGAAATGAAAACTTTTCGGGACTTTGGTACAGGTCTTTTGGATTGATAGTGAGGATTATATCTTATGAAAAACTGAATCTCGAAAGAGAAAAAATTTAGTTTTAAAGGTGAAAATTTTCAAACCTAGTTTCAACATCACCTATGGTTGTTTGTTGTAGACTATTATAAGAGAGCATGTTCCTGGCATTTTCATTTGTACAAGACAAGACTAGCTCTTCCATAATAATCTTTGACATCACACTTGGGCCTGAACCACCATCAATGAGGCAACAATGGGTGATCTTATCCATAATCTTTACAGAAATATAAAAAGGTTTTTTTTTTACAGGGTATATAAATTTATGTACACCTACTTTATTTACAGACGAATCCTCTTCATTCACCTCTTAAGATAGGTTGGATACAACATAAGATTTTTCTTCCATGAATTGTTTTATATGCCTCTGTTGTTCAAAGATGACAACCATGTCCAGAAGGGTTGCATTTTCTTTGATGTTGACCAACTGATTTAGGATATTGTGTTTGGAAGAGGGGAGAGGGGAGGTAATTCCTTAACTGTCAGGAACTTTAGGAACCTGAACGGTAGCAGCTGGTGAGGATGATCTCGGGCTCGAAGAATTGCGGGGAGGATCATATTTGTCTTTGGGAGCATAGGATTTGTTCCTAGTATTGATGATCATGACATCTTCTGGCTCTGCAAAATCTAGGACAACGATGGTAGTTTCTAGTCTTTTACCAAATATCTTATCTCTGGCGCTCTTCCTTACCTCACATGTGGCTTCCTCATGGTGTTCCTCACAAAAGTTACACCAACTTCAAGGCAGGATAGCTTTAGGCTAAAAATTATTTTCAATTGGATTTCTAAAGGGAGGTGTAGAAGAGGATGGAACTATAGGGGTGAGAGGGGAGACATTTCCCTTTCGCTCGTACGCTATCATACAATTATTCATATCTTGTACTAGCTGTAAGAGGGTGGACATGTCTGTTTGTTTAACCGATGATCCCTGAGGAAGAATTGTTCTTTCGAGCTGTTCTTCATACTCTAAAGAAGTATGCAGAGCATAACCAAGGTTATCAATTGATTTTTCCTCAAGTCTATGACGATAGGGGGAAGGTAATGTATTGTAGTAATGCATGAAAGCGGCTTGGTTCTGAGGTCAAATGAGTTCAGGGATTTGATTGTATAATTTAGTGAAACATAAGTTGAAGGACTTGAGGGTTTCACCATCCTTATAGGTGATGTTATTGTACTCCTGTAACTGCTCAGCTGGGATTTTATATTTCCCATAGGTGGAATTGAACCAATAAACTAACTCCTCCCAAGTAGACAAAATCTTAGGAGGAAGGTCAAAGAAATTGACCGTAGCCTTTCCTTCTAAGGAATTGATGAATAAGTGCATGCAAGTATCATTGTCATTGGATCCTATGTTGTGACAAGCATTAGAAAATGTCACCAGGTGTTCATTTGTAGTGACAGTGTTATTCCTCGAAAACCTAGGGATATGCTCTTTGAATTTAGGAAGTGGATGAGTAGCAGGTTCTAGGTTAAGAGGAGATGATGCATGCCATGGTGTGGTTGTGGCATCTTATTCAAAATGAAAAAGCCCATACTTTTTAATGACTTTGGTGGGATTCATGGTAGATTGGACAGGGATATGGCGGCTATATAAGCTACCAATCACTGACGAAGCTGGATATTGAGAGGAGGAAGCACTTCCAGTGCCACTAGATCCACCACTAAATGTCATCTTGTGGATGATAGGTAAGAGAGAGAAAAACAAACTAAATGAATCAGACAAATTTCTCCTTAGAGCACTTTGTTGGGTAGATAACACAACGTTCATTCTTCCTATTTCAACAATAGGATTAATTTCGGGTGATAAGCCTCTTCTTCTCCTAGAAACACGAGAGTCTAAGGACATGAAAGGAAGGCCAAAGATGAAGGAACACGAAGGTTATTGCTGATTTCTAGGATGTCTACGTCTAGCTTCCCAATGTTCTTGGACACTAATATCTCATTTAATTGCTGCCCATGAATGATTAAGCTCGGTGTTAGCGATAAAAAATGCATTGGTATTTTTGGAGTGTCTTCTCCACTTTTATTCAATACGCTCATTTCAAAAGTTTTCTAGCCAGTATTTTAACTTCCAGATCTTCATCAAAGCCCTATGTGATCGTTTTCACTTGCATTTCAAGCATCGTCAATGCCTCCTAAACCCTAGTTTTTGTGGCTTCTTTATACTTTGAAATGAAATGTATATTTTATTTCTAAATTCCTAAGCAAAAAGTGATGTGTGCACTTAAGTGTTCTATGCCTAAACCATCCTAAGCCTAAGCCATACCACACCAATATCCTACATATCTCATCGATTCTATATATTAAAGCCTCAGGCTCAAACTACAATATCAAAGCCCACATGCTAGCCACGAGTTATAGCCATTCTATGAGTCATACCATGAGTTAACCTACGAGCCTAGTTTTCATGCTAAGTTTAAAGTCTATCACCTAAAACCCCATTCAATAACATAAGGCCATGAGTTAAACTCTCAAGCCCAACATTAAGCACTAAGCCCAATTCCTCATGCCACGATCCATGCCACATCTAACAACATACACTCACATGTCATTTTATGAGTCAAGGTTCATATGTCAAGGCCATATGGAAAATCAAATGTCAATCCATATCACATCAAGGTTCACTTGTTATGCACCAAGTTCAACTACTCAGTCCCATTTATTAAACGCATTCAACAGTCCACATATGAGCCACTCATGATGTTGTTGCCCACTTAAAGGTAACCGTTCAAATTCCAGTTACCAAAATGCTACTCACAACTTCTTCATGGCTACTGGAACACTCGACATCTTGTTGAGGGTTTTATGGATTGTGGGAATTGGTTCAATTCTCATTGCTTCCATTCCTCTTCGCTCATTTTCTTCATTCCACATGCTTCTCATGGGTTTCACAAGTAGAGGGAAACTTATGAATTATTCCTCCACCTCGAAATCTAGATTCAGTGTGCCTCAGAGCTACTTCCTTCATTTCTATTTTGTGGGTGCGATATGGACAACATTTCTGTTGGCATGCACATTATTCTTCACTTGCACCACAACCCTACCCCTGTCGTCGGAGTCCATGAGGTATTCAAGTGTTTCCAGTCAGTTGGAAAGAAGTGCAGACTCACTGTCATTTGCAAAACCCTTTTTCACCCTGGCAAAACATAGTCAGCAGGCATGGAAGACCGTGTTCGTGTTGTTGTTGATGGAGGCACAAGTTCTGAGACGAATGTATGAGACCGTGTATGTGTTCAATTCATCAAGCACATATGTCAACACAAGACAAATGCACAATTATTGTGAACTTTAACAATTTTTTTGAGCTTGGAGCAGATATCAGGATGCATTCAACAACTAAATTCATCGTTGGGCATAGTGATGTTATGGAAGGTGTTCTTGTTGTAAAGGGGGAAAGTTTGGCCAAATATATCTATTTCCTACATAATGCATAAGGTTTAGGTCTATCTCCATTTGATTGTTGGTAGTGTTTGCAACGAATCCTGTGAATTTTAACGAGAAGACATTGAAAGGAACCTTCTTTGGAAACTATAAGCCTCATTCTGACTTGCCAGACCTTGTAGAGTTGTATTTGAGTAAGAAGCTTGAACTTGATAAATTTCGTCGAGATGAGTGCTTTTGGTGCACTTAGATACAACTCAGGCTTCTATAAGTGAAGGATACATGATGGCTTCCTCTTTATTCCAAGAATGTTCCAGTGATGTTGAGTAGATTGATAGTGGAGGTGATATTGCACTAATTCTTTTTCAGGGAAAGATTTGAGAAACTCTTTTCTAATGGCATACACAGTCACTCAGCTTTACATGGTAAGAAAAATATATAATCAACATCTATTATACTTAAAGATGAGTAAAAAGACTGGAAGCATGAAGATTCCCTGCCAACAACACTACATTTTAAACTAGATTTTGAGGAGCTTTTCAAAGAAGGCTGACTTGGAAAATAGATAGCAATATGATGTGAGCAAAGAGATAGTAGTGTACTGTTACTGCTTCAAATATTATATGCAATCTTTTCTTTATGCCCAATACCATTGAAACAGTAATGGCTCAACATCGTCATTGTCTTGAAATAATTATTATTGCATGGAAGACCATGATACTGAGAGGCTGCCATTTCAAAGACTTTGTACATATTATATCTCAGGAATACGAATTCAAGTTGGATCAACTTAGCTCTAAAGTATCACAGTTAGAAGCAGATTCCAATTGATATACATAATGAATGTTTTTCTCAAGACAGGTTGAATGCTGAATTGAATAATGAAGAGTTCAGAGCAGCAGAGATGAATGTTCACTATTGTGAACCATAAATATTTATGTGCTTGTGCATGGAGAACCAAAGAAGACAATAAAATAATTTGGTTCAAATTCTAAAAGAACAGATGGCAGCCATAGAGACAAAGTATACCCATTTTAAAGATTTTTCTTTGGTCAAAACAAAGCTTTCACCAGGACAAAAGGTGAAATTATAACCAATTAGATGTTGAAAAACATAGCTTTCATTAGCTAATTAGCAAATCCTAAGGCGAAATAGCTGGTGAAACTGCAAAATGAGAATTTTGAAAGGTTGAGCTCAAACATGGCGATTTTTAGAGTGATTTAAAGGATAAGAGAGTATCAAAAATATTAATCACCAAATCATGAAATATTCGGCTAAAAGATTCATGGAGATATAGGATGTGAATGCTTAAATGGTCAACTAAAAATTTGTTCACAATTGGTGAAAGATTTCAGCTACTGAAGACATGTGTCTTCACATCAAAGACACATCAGAAGCACATCAATGATTAAGAACATATGTCAAAGACCTTTTTGAAGACAGTTTGATCCATAAGTAACTAGATTTGGCTTAGCTTATTGTATTCAGTTAGTTTGAATTTCTATATTTAGAAATCCAGATCCAATTTTTCAGGATCTTAGACTTGCTGTAAAGGCTATAAATGCCTATATTTTTAAGATATCGAGGTTCAATCTTGGATACATTTTTTCTACTGTAATAGACTCTTATTTGATAATAGAATCACAGTTTTCTTTTGTCTTCAATATCAGATTGGTCATGTATTTAGTCTCTCTGCACTTGAATTCGGTTTGTTTTAGCTTCTAAAGACCGTCATCTCTTAATTAAGCTCATAAACTTGAATTGGAGAACATACTTGCTATATTGTATGAACCTGCACCTTATTGTATTTGGTTACCAAGATTAGTATTCTTCATCCCCTGTTTAAACTATTTTGTCTGATTATTGATCTCTAAAAGCACTGTCTTATTCGAACATATGATGAGCTGTCCATTTCATTAGTTATTGAGTTATCCCATTGATCCAATCATACCTAAATTATCTTTTCTTAAGTTACCAAGCATATTTGTCTTACAACCCCAAATATTTTCTTGGAGAGCTAACACTCGACACGAGTATTGGCAGTGTCTAAAATGGTGTTAAATAGATTCAAAGTAATGTTGGTCTGATCTTGAAGACTTGGCTCAATATTGGGCTACCTTGCAACATGTATAGTCATTAAGAAATAAAACAGTCAAAGAATCAATATCAGAAAAAATATGTATTCGATGCTAATCAAGCATAAAAATTAACCAGAGAGATATGGAAGATCTCCCCAGTATGGTCACCAAATAGATGTTGAGGAAAAGATATGAAATGATATTACTCAAGAATTTTCAGATCCTTCTTGGCTAAATCAAGATAGAAGGGAATATCGCCCTATGTTTATATCCATCAAAATTAATATCCTAACTCACAAGTATCGATTACAAATGCTTAGGATGGTTTTTTTATAAATAAAATCTTGCTGAAAAATTCATTATTTATATGATTTTCTGAACATAACAGATGCTGAAATAAATATAGAGACAGAAGTAAATACACCAAGTCAATAATCAAAATAGATGAGACATAAAGAAATCCTTTATTTCATTCCAATTCATCAACAAATTGTTCTCTTTACAAAATTTCATGAGGAAGTTTTGGACCAAAGTCAAACTTAAACGTCCTCGATGAAACATACAAAAGGATTTCTGACAGAAACTAAAAAACTGAACTTTATAAGATGGATCAATTTGCCACAGATTGTTTCCCACTCGACTTTGCACAATAGCCTTTGTCAGTCATGAAATCTAATTCACAAACAGATAAGTCTACACAGACTATCAAAGATAGATCAATACCTATGAAGAACAAGTGTCTGAATGATGTAATTCAGCCCTGAATCTTGCTGTCTACAATAGGACCCTTCTATCATAAAAAATAATTAGGCTTCTAATGAATTAAGGAATAAATGAAAACTGAATTATCTCAACAAAACTCAAAGATAAAACCTTAGCGTGCTTCTCCTTCTATTCTCCTTTCTTGTTCCTCCCTTTCCTTTTGCCTTTAAGCAAATTAGAATTAGTTGGAGTAGTTGAACTACTTCCTTAGTTAAGTTAACTAAAACTCAACCAAATTTTTAGTTAAGGGGGAAAGGTAATAAAATCATAATAAGGGTTTTAAATAAATAATAACTAGTAGGTGGGACCCCCTTGTGACTCCCTTTAGTTTTCTAACAATGATAACACAACTATTTAAGCAAACAAAACATCCCTCCTTGTGATTCCCATCATCATTTTCACACTTTGACAATTTATATCAATGATAATTGAAATTATTTCCAAAAATATATTACCCATGTATCCAAAAATAATGTGCTGTCCAAAATTTCAGAAGTCAACTGTTCTCAACAATAAATTAAAAAACTTAAATTTTCCACTATGGGAGGCAATATTTCCCTTGTTGTTGCTGTCACCTTTTGATCTCTTTGAATTTTCCTTAGGCTGTGTGGAGACTTTAGGCCTAATCTCACTGATCACATGAGAGCAATCGCCTCTCAAATGCATGCAGGAGGACATAGATTTATCATAGTCATTTGAGGGTGAGGAAGGGGCAAAAATGGCTTTTCCTTTTGCAGGAGCATGGTGGGCCTCGGTTTTCAACCTTTTGCTTGCATGGGAAGACTGAACTAGTGAGTGGACAGGAGCAACTTGAACAATTTGATTGATAGGCGGGGGAGCAGGTAAAGAAAATTTAGGCCAGCCACGATGTTTGAAGACTGTCGGGTGGACAATTTCTTGCCATCCATCGTTTTCGGGGACTTCAAATTGTAGTGAGACATGAGGAGGCACAAGATTAATAGGGACCTGCGGGGCTTAGAAGGAAGGCCTTTCGGGTCTAGGTTGGACCACTGCTTGCCCAATATAGTTAAAAAACCCTGCTTGAAATAGCTGGCCTAAGTCTTGCGAGTATGCATCAAAGTGTATAGAAAATCTTGGCCTTCTAGAGCCCCTGTTCCAATTACCTCTTCCACGGTTACCTCTACCATGGCTACCTCTGCTGAAAAATATCATTCCTGTATGCATAATTAATTAGCAAATAGTTTCTTTAACAACCATACATGACAACTCTTTTAAAATATGAAATAAAATTTGGCTCAACAACATATCAGACTCATGCAATCCAATCCATACAAATTGTTTAGTAGTTTTCAATGAGCAGGGGGTGAACAAGGGTTATGGGATATGCGAGGGGTTGTAGTGAGTGAAGAAGTGTTAAAATGAGGGGGAAAAGATCATGATTACTGCTCACAGACATCAAACAATCAACTGTGTCGTAAACCAAAAGAATATATCACTGTAATTCATCCCCGTGCGATCTCTTAAAATGTCATAATACATAGTTTCCCTTAACTGTAATTAAATGTTAGGAACATGGAGTGTATAATGAATATGGGAAGGCAAGGGGATTGTAATGTGCGAAAACTGAAATAATGGTAGGGAAAAAAATGAATATTGTTTGTAAAATCAATTCAGTAATCCATAAAACAATTATGTATTTAATGCAAACGATCCAACACCAACTAAACAATTGTTGTGATCAATTAAACAATTACTGTGTGTTAACAGTTGTTCACTCTTCACATTTAAATCTTCAACACTTTTAATTAACACAGTTTCATCATACTTAAAATCAATATTCCTTTAAAACATCCTGTATAAAGAATTTTGTTTCCACTCATTTCTTCCATTTTATACTTAAAAAAAAATTCCAATGAACACACAGTCATATTGCTTTAACTCTGTTAAGAAAATATCAACCACTGTCCATAAATTTCAAATCTTCAAATCAAACATAGACACAGGTCTTTAAAGAGTTGAACATAGTCTTTTAAAACACGACCGATTCCATTCTCAACCAATAAATTTGCATTGAAATCATAATGTAAAAAACCCGTGCTTCATTTCTGTTGGTGCAATCAAACATAACGATGCACGATGTCTCCATAACCATACAAAAAAAACAACCAAGTCTCTGACATTGAATTCCCAATTTGTAACGATCCCGATCGGGACATATTAAATGCACAACCACCAAACTCTATTTATACCACACTGTAGGAATAGACAGGACACAAAAAGAGAGGCATATTTGTCACTGTACACTCCAAATCATACCATAAAACAATGTTGAGCTATCAATTCAATTGTCATAACAAAAGAATGCAACGACCATATACCAATAATCATTTCCAATTATAACCGTGTAATCAACCCGATCAACAAAGATGAGCCAATAATCAAAACCACTGTCAACGATATTCCCCAACTCAATACAATCAACAAGATAATCGACAGGGTGTAACTGGCTTAGTTTATAAAAATCGGGCTCTGAATAATCAAGGGTTTGCTCGGTGGAACCAACACAGGGAGACTAGAGGTTGACATTGTCGACAGTAGGTGAGAAGCCATTAAGACAAGCAAGGTGGAACCACACACATTATAACTCTTAGCTCGTATGATAGGGTGACAGTTCGACCACAAGTAGGAGATACTATGAACAAAGGAGCAAAGGTTTCTTATTGGCCAGTAAACAACACCGAGAACACACAGGGGCATAACCCTTGTGGTTTTCCCCATAAGTAGAATAATGCTGATAGAAATGTAGAGCCCAAGTAATAGAAAACAACCCTAAATAAAGCCTCTTGGCATAATAACCACCATAACCAATTGTGCAGTTACCAATAACATAAAACGAGCCCACGACTAGGTGGAAAACGATATGCAGTGACCCAAAGGTGGTTCAAATCATACACAACAACCCCATAACACCAATTACGACTGTGTGTGGTTACAAAGATTATGAGGATATGACCAACAATTCCAAACAAAATGAAACCCTCCAAGAAAAACCCATAGAGACCACAGAGAGCCATCACGACTTCCAACACACAGAACAGTCAATGAAATCACGACTTCAACCATCAAACTTTCCATTTGCAATGAATAACACAAACAATCATTCCAGAGAAATACCATGAGTTTACATAGTTTCTAGCTTTAAGAAAAACACAGACCAATACATCACTGAGCCAACATTTATTTCATAACAAAGTGAGTTCATGGATGGGCGAAAAAAATATACTTGTAACCAAATGGACTTAAAATGTGAGCTTGGTCGAGCAGTTATTTCCTTGCCTTAATATCAGAGCTTAACCACAGTGAAAATCAAATGAACAATAACCAAGCTAGGGTGACGGTCGGTGGGAGAAGTATGGAGTGACGTGCATTTACTGCACGTCACTTACATCCTCCCTTCATTCAATTACATAGTACACGACAACCATCCAAACATTAATCCATGCCATTAATCCATGCATCAAAACTTGCATACATCGCTTTCCAAATGCGCCACCCGATCCATATTAACCATTAATCCAAAACCACACTATAACATATATCACATGCGCCCCATAACTCAAAAAAATCGTATAGCCCCTAACATTAATTTCTTTAATTTCAAATGCACATAGTATAACATAGTTCTCTTTTCTTAGATTTATTCCATATTTCTTTTGCCTCTTGTAATCACTAACATATGTCTTATGTAGGTGTGACATGTGACAAATCATGGCTACAATAGCAATGTAATTCCAACGAACATAAGCCATTCATAACATGGGATTTAGATCTCAGAGTAACGAAATCAAGAAATAAAATCCATTATCCATCTGCCATTATGTCGCAATTAAAACCAACATTTAATCATCATTCATGCATAACCCTGTAAGCATCTTCGAAACAACAACATAAAATGTGTAAAAAGACTATTGTTGATCTTCCAATATACAAGGGGTTCCCACCTACTAGTATTATATATATAATTAGCTTATAAATAATAGGCTTTAGCAATACTTTGTGGGCGAAATCCTTGTTGCGATTTTTATCATCAACAACGTGTAGTACCTTCATACACATGAGCGAATTTAAGATATCTTAACCAAACTGCTTGCCAAGACGAAGTTTGAGTACTTCAATGAGAGACTTGGCCTGGTGGAGAATACCTCCCTAGCTGAGAGGGAGTGTTGATGATTACAACCAAGACGAATTTAGAGTACTTCCATGAGAGACTTGGCTTGGTGGAGAATGCGTCCCTAACTGAGAGGGAGTGTTGATGATTACAACTGCGTGAGACATCCTCTAGGACACAGACTGAGTGATTTGGCCTATGAGAGAGCCCATGAGTTGGGTGTGCCCATGAGATGGGTGTGTTTTTCCTCTCTGAGATGGAGATGGAACGTTGTGTGCCCCTGTGTAGGGAAGATTTCCATGAGTTGGGTGTGTCGTTCTCTTTGAGACGAAGATGAAACAATGTGTGCCCCTGAGAAGGGAATATTCCCATGATATGGGTGTGTCGTTTGAGATGAAACGATGTGTACCCCTGTGACGGATGAAGGATCCCATGTGATGGGTTTACTGTTCTCCTCCGTGTAGAGAGTTGAGACGATGTGGTACTCCGTATGATTCTCTTGTGAGACTCAGTGAGATAGAGATCTGTTGAGTAGGACGTCCTTGTGGCTGAGCACAAGTGGACGTGATCCTAGTGGCTGAGCACTAGTGAGTGTGTGTCCAGATGATTCTCCTATGGGACACAATGAGATAGAGATCTATTGACTTGGAAGTCCCTGTGGTTGAGCACAGGTGGACATGACCCTAGTGGTTGAGCACTAGTGGGTGTGTGCTTCTAAGAGTCAAATTTACCTGTAATCCTAATTGTGATGTAAAGGGTACAGGTTAGCCCCACCATAAAGTGAAAGATAATTAATGTAAAAGATAATTAATATGGTAATTATTATTTATATTTTGAGTTATTGAGGTCGTCACTGTTGTGCCAATGGACACCACTTTTGATGTGTCCAGTCTAATATAAATAAAGGTGATTTCCCCATTAAGGAAACACAACACACATGTGATTTTGGAAAGTTTAGCAAGTACTTATCCTAGGTCTGAAGTGCACACCTCTCTTGAGCGCTAGCCTTCTTGGTTTTGTGAGCACCCTTTTGTGTGCTAGGTCTATGGAGTGGGAGGTATTTCTCTTGAAGAATATATCAAAGGTTTGGTTGGGTTTTCTTCCCTTGTTGAGAAGGGTTTCCCAAGATACTTCTTGTGTGCTTGTTCATGGTATTTCTTCTTGTGACCTTGGTTATTGCAACAAATTGTGTATGGTGTAACTGCAATTGTCTATAGTTCAAGTAAAATGCTAAAATTGGAATAAACTTCATGCTTGATCCTAGCCTAGTGAAAAATCAACAAATTTTCCTCGAACCACACTTTTTTGGTAAGCCTTTACTCAAAGCCTTAATTTCACAAAGCTTACTTGGCATCTCCACTGAGGGTGATCCCCTCATCCCTTTGATAATCTCAAAGATATTATCTGGAGACTCCATTGATGATGACTCATAGTGGACGTCAATACACACCTTATTTTCATTTAGCTCCTATTATTCCTATGCCCCCTGAAGAACTCTTCAACCCTTTGGAATTGGCCAATATCAAAGGGGGATTACATGATCTCCCTAAAGATGTTGATTCATGGATACCCAAGTTTTGTGAAGAGATTGGGGCTTCTGGTAACACACATTGGATCAAATTTTGTGACAACTATGACTTCCATCAGTCTGTGAAAGAACATCTTGACACATTCATGAAAATTTTCCTTGCCTCACTTACTAGAGATGCTATAAAATGGAGCACTAACCTCCCAAGCAAAATCCTCACAAAATGTGAATATTTAGAACACGTTTTCTTGCAAAGATGATGTATGCTGGAAGATATGGCCTCCATTTATTTGCAATATCTCAAAATTTTCAAACAAAATGATGAAACTGTCAGGAAATTTAATGACAGGTTTAATACCTTACTTGGTCGAATTGATTCCGACTTTCTACCAGAAAGCGCTATTCTCGGACAATACTTCAAATCTGTCGAAGGAAAATTCCAATCCCTCCTCAGGAACCGATTCCCTACAAGCCTCAAGGAGGCACAAGATGGTGCTTGCCGAATTGAAGAAAATATCAAGTGGTGTGATCCCATTTCCTAGGTCAATTTTCCTCATGACCAAGATGATATCTTATGGTTCAATTAGGAAAACATGGAAGAAGAAGAACATTATTTCCTAGAGATACTAGAAGTAAATGATGAGATTAAGTTAGTCATTCCCCCTAAAGGGAATGGTAATTGGAAGAATGGGTTCTCAAATACGAAAGATGCCTTAATTGTTTCAAAACAACATGAATTCTATAAGGATCTGGGTACCTCTAAAGAAATCACTAAGTTGGAAAGGGAACTATCAAAATCCCTTGAGACAAGCAAGGTGGAACCACATGCATTATAACCCTTAGCTCATATGATAGGGCGACAATTTGACCACAAGTAGGAAAGACTATGAACAAAGGAGTATAAGTTTCTTACTGGCCAATAAACAACACCGAGAGCACACAGGGGCATAACCCTCACAGTTTTCCCCAAAATCCAAATAATGCTGATAGAAATGCAGAGCCCAAGTAATAGAAAACAACCCTAAAGAAAGCCTCTTGGCATAATATCCACCATAACCAACTGTGCAGATACCAATAACATAAAACGATCCCATGCCTAGGTGGAAAATGATATGTAGTGACCCAAAGGTGGTTCAAATGATACACAACAACCCCATAACACCAAATACGACTGGGTGTGGTTACAAAGACTGTGAGGAGATGACCAACAAGTCCAAATAGAATGAAACCCTCCAACAAAAACTCGTAGAGACAACAGAGAGCCATCACAACTTCCACCACACAGAACAGTCAATGAAATCACGACTTCAACCATCAAACTTTCCATTTGCAACGAATAACACAAACAATCATTCCATAGAAATACCATGAGTTTACACAATTTCCAGCCTTAAGAAAAGCACAGACCAATACATCACCGATCCAACATTTATTCCATAACAGAGCGAGTTCATGGATGGGCGAAAAAAACATACCTGTAACCAAATGGCCTTAAAAATGTGAGCTTGGTCGAGCAGTTCCTTCTTCGCTTGAATATCGAAGATTAACCATAATGAACATCAAATGGACAATAACCAAGCTAGGCCGACTAGTGTTGAGCACTCAACACACCCTGAAAGTCTATGTCCATTTTTTTAAACTTTTTGGGTACCACTTGATCCTTTGCACTGTCTGTTTTGCCTTCAGTATGAAACTAATACCTGCGCTTATTTTTCATATTTGTTTTTTCTAAAGTTCGTTTGAACATACAACAAAGAATCATCTTAACCATTAAAAGGTATTTAAAAACTACTTAAGGAATCGACAACTAAATCTCTCCCCAACGAGCTTAGAAGTTTGACATTGGTAAAGGTTAGAGGTGACAAAAATCATTTGAGAAATTTAAAATAACTGAGCACCGATCTTCATCAACATCGGTAGACGAAGGTCTTGCCTTTTTGTGATTAAACTTCGGCAGGAGTATCGTCAAAGGATGATCCATTCGGCTTCGACAAAAAAATTAAAAAAGTAAGAGTCGCACAAGGAGAGGAGCTGTATCGCCGACCACTGACACCTGATGTGATTTCATCATCGGGGAGTTATAAAATAAAATACACATTAATTTTACTTTTTAAAATGCCAATCCTCGAACAAGAAAGACACGACCTGATAAGATGTTTTAACCCTCAGATTCGCTAGGTACGATGCATTTAAGGTGTTAATAAAATTATGGATCACGCATTAGTTGCTAATCCATGCGCGAATCAAAATAAATCATTTAAACTTGCTGATACAATGCATCTGCCTTCGCACCTCCGTCGTCGACCAGTTATAATTTAATTGCGGAGAACCGATGGTAGTTTATTTTTGAATTACATTTATTACTCGTATTAACTAGTTGGTACGATGGATAGAGTCTCTCTTGTATGCTGTCGAGGTCATTGTGTATGATCCTATTCTGCACGACAAAGAGTTTAGAATGAACAGAGGAGCAGGAATAACGATCCAGAGAAGTCGTCCAAAGTTCAGTGAGTATTAGACAACTAGCCTAGCAAGCATTACATGTATGTATCCACTCGTGGTGTTTTACGCTTCCTTTTGTGTTCTCAACCCAACTCTGCTCTGTACACATGTCTAAAGGTTGTTTTAATTGCAGGAATAATGCCTCCGAAGAAACCCTCCACCAGAAAATTCCCAAGGATGCCAAATCCACAAGAACCATAAGCAGGAGAAGGATCCTCCCCAACAGTTGCGAGACAATTAGAATTCGCCCCCAAATCAGTGCCTGTCATCACGACAATTACCAAGAAGGCCTTCATCCAACCCTCAACCTTTGAGGACAAAGAGGAAAACATTGGAGCCAAAAAAACATTACCTCGCTGGGAAGAATTGTTTAAGAAGATCAAGAAAGAAGAACCCCTCGAGTATACCCCGCACAACGATCCTGATACAAGGAAGCTCGATGATGATGTCCTCCCAAACATATGTAGGGATTATATACACATGGTGGCAAGATAAACTCCGGTGTTTCCTTGCATTGAGCTCCTACAGTGGCCATTGACCACATCGATGCACATAAATGTTTGATTAATTATGATGATGGTTGATGCGTCAGGATTTTCTTGCCATCATAGGTTCAGAGTTACTACAAGCTCAGGGAGTCGGAAGAAAAGTTGAGCACTGATTTCATTCCAAGTTTCTATGCATCACACGATACCATAAAAATCATGGCATCGTGGTGGAGGGAAGAAAAAAAATTCACGAACCAGACTGTTGATTGGTACGCAACAACCAATCTAAGGGAACCATACATATACTTGATGGATCTTCTCTGCAGGTTGCATGGGGAGAAATATTGCTCCCGGTTTTTAGAGGCTTGGATGCCCCTAGCTTATACGATGGCCATTTCAGGCATGGGTTTCAATTCGGGTGCCATCATCTCCAAACAGTTGAGCACCTGCATAAGACAAGCCCATATTCCAAAAGAGGGGGAAACCCCCTCCTTCTACATGGCCTCATATTTGTTAGACATCATCTGCACCAAGAACTTTTTCTTTGGAATGAAATTGAACTGACACTCCTTGGAGCTCTCGGTCCATGTTTACTCCAACATCTTATGGGATAACAGGTACAAAAAATCCTATGCCCTTATCTGTGACCAATTTATTGCACGTATCTATTTTTTGCTGTTAAGGAAAGAGTTCCATAGGCTGTCAAAAGAAGCAAAAAAGGTTATATCCAAAATGGGTCCCTGGTATCTAGATGAGCGCGAAACCTACATCAGGGTTTTCAGAGCCACAGGGGAACCCCATTTGTTACCCATATATGTTCCTAATCAACTAGTGTTAGGGAAAATTTTCTACCATACCATCCTGCAAGGATATAATGCCACTTTAGTAAAGGACAAGAAGCATGCCTTCATTCCATATGGGTTTCATATTGGCTTCTACATGGTCAAAGATACCGCACATGCTAAGCAAGAAGGGTTGAGTCAACTAGAATTCTGGTTCCGCACCGGTCAATTTCGCAAACACGATCCCAAGGGCCTAGTCCTACAACATGCATCACAGGTATCATCTTGTTGGCCTTATGCCCATGATCGGTTTGAAGATGAAATTTTCACTGAAAATTATCAAGATTGGGATGAAGTGGTGTCAAGGAGGGGTAATCCTTGAATGACCAGGTTCAAAGCAATGAGTTGGGAAGAGAAAGCGACGTCTTTGGAGTAGACAACTCAATAAATTCTTAGGGCTCGGGAAGGAACTGTGGCACCTGAATCGAGCGAAGGAATAGGCGATCCCCAAGAGGGCATCGAGGCGACGACAGTTTATCAGGAATCCCCGGTACAAATCAACGATGTCCCTGAAGTTCAATATGCATAGGGGTGTTAATATTATGGTAGCTGCGGGAGGTATTTACCTCCACGTGTGAACCTAACAAGAATAGAAGACTCCGAGAAGCAAGAGAAACCCTAATGAATTGGCTAATAACCCTAGAAGCCTTGTCAACTCAAGAAGATAATTTATATTAGGCTATTAGCCTCCAAGAGAAGAAGTCGGCCAGAATTAATAATAATATACTGAACAGACACATACCCAGAAGGAGAAGTTGGCCCCAACAAATTGACAGGATTACTATAAATACAAGGTGCCAGTTCTCATTTGTCACATCTCAGAATTGCAATTTTGTAGTTTGGTGCGCACTGCCGTTGCAGTCTTGTGCGTAGGTTTGGAGGAAGAGCTGGTGCAGCTGCAACAGTATCAAGTTCTCATTTTTGGCTTGGATATCTCTTGGCTACGGTTTGGGACTATTTGATCAGCTTTTTTTATGCGCTATCCTTGGGGATTGTTAAATTTTTAAATTAAAATAAAGTACCAATGCAAGTGTTTCTCTTCCCTAGGTGCCTAAGGGGGAGAAATTGCCGAATATGGGTCTTAGTCAAATTAATTTGTGAGATGCAAATTAAAAGATAACTTTATGATTAAAGTGAGGGTGAGTGAAGAGACACCAAATATCAGCCAC
>ML788731.1:857790-870621 GCA_009831015.1 Picea engelmannii
TAGATACTAATGAAATGGATGCAGGATGATCCTTACCTTGTCATAATGCCCGTGCTTCCAACTGTTACCCGAGAAAGAATCCCGACGGTGTCGAGTGACCTCGATTCTACAGAACTTGGGAACACCAATGGGTTAGGAAACAGTGGATCCACAAAATCTCCGGTCAACTCCTCTATGGACATGACACATCAAACAAAGATAGGTCGGGTGTCAATAGAAACACGAGCGCCTAATCCCCTCTGCAAACTTATACATATATATAGCGACGCCGAAAGCCCAGAACCATCTCATGACTCCCCTGTGTGTGTCCAAGAGGAAAAGGGTCCCGAGAAAGTTTCCTCCCCTGAATCCAAGGTTCAAGATGACGAGGTATCACAAAATAAAACAGAAGCCGAAAGTGGTCTAGGAACAAAAGAACCCAATGAATCAGAAATCGAAGCAGATCTGAATGACGAGCCCAAACCAGAGGAGACAAAGAAAGGATCCCCGCAAAAGGAAATCAACAATTCTACGATCGACGAGAAAATATTTAATGAGTCTATGCCCGACACCTCTATGTTTCCCAATACTCAAATCCCCTACGAGTGACAAGTAGAAGTCGGGCCCACAAGGTACAGTGAGAAAGTTCGAGAGCCTAATATTGAACAAATATACACCATCTGTAGTTTAGGAAACAAACTAACATGGGGTGACCAACATATACTAGAGCCAGTGGATGAGGTAGCATATATCTATGCAATCTCCTACGATCAGAAGATAAATGACATTGTTCAAAGGATTGCGACGAAAAGAAGGATCTCGTTGAATCAGTCCATCTTAGTTACTACAGAGGAGAACTTGATCAACACAGCAGACGCCCGGACGTCTGAACTGATCAGCGTAGGAAAATCCCTCTCAGATGCCACCTTGGATAGAGCCAAGAGAGATGAAAAGGAACTAGCTGCCACCCTAAAGAAGATTGAGCACTTGTTCCATCTTGCCGAATAATACAAAGGCGCCATGCAGAACGTTGTGTATCTAAAAGGTGAGTTCGTAGGAGTTTACAATGAGTTTAAGAATGAGAGACACCTGTTAACCTAAAACATAGCTGAGCTCCAGGAGGACACTCTCGTGGAACTCACAACATGCAAGGAGATGGAGCGATGGTATGAAAGGGCGCAACAAGTAGTAGAAAGACTCGAGTACATTGAGGCAGTCCACCATGGCCGAGATAAGGAAAAACATGGCATTCAGATGATAGGAAAAAGTAGTTTTAATCGCATGAAGCGATCAACCGAGTACTGGGCTAAGATGTCTCAGGGCCCACATCGAGAGATCCAATTAAAATGGACCAGGTGTAAGAAGCACTGGGATAAAATTAACAAAATAATGAAGGATGTTGGGCTTCCCGAGTTCGACACCCGCGATAATTTCATCGACCTGAGCGACGTGGTCAAACTGCATGCCAAACAAGATGCGCTATGGACCGAAGAGTTCACAAAGATAGCCGATGTGAGGCCAGGACAAGTGAAAGAATTCACAGAACATCCGATCAGAGCCCGAACCATGCTACAACAACTGACCTCCATTTTAATAAAGTACCGAGCACATGCAATAGACATTAGGGGAATATATGCGGCCCCGATGGAACATCATAGATTTCCATGGGCCCAAACTTGTGAAGAACTGTTTGTCAGCTAGACTGAATATGAAAGAAGTCACCCTTTCCAAGAAGTATCTTAGGATGACTGTTAAAGAAGCTGTTAGAAGATAATGCCACGTGGTGATTTTTGTTTTGTTTAAACTGCACTTAGCAATTAGTTTCAGTTAAAAATTTATGTTATAAATAAATACACCGACCAATTAGCAAAGGGTCGATGGTGCTGGTAAGAACTCTTTATTTTTGTGTTGTTAAGAATTATTTTGAGACTGCTATGAATTGAGAAGTCCTTTTGGACCAAAGACAAGCTATTTTCATAACATGCATGTGATTGGACTTGGAGAAGAACTACTTCCTATCATGTTTCATGAATGATGCAGTAATGAGTAAGCGCAATTAATTCTGTTGTCAAGTTATCTGGTGCAATGTCTTGATGTTCTTTAATTTAATGATGAAGATAAATTGTTGTGTGATTATGTGATGCATGGTTATGGTAGATGAATTATTTTGCTTGCCATTATCTTTTTTTTTGACAGGAACGATTATGTTGTATTAAGTAGCATTCTGGCAAGCCAGGATCAGAAAGTTACAGATCTGAAGAAGGTTGGTGACCCCTAACAGTGCTGCCAACCTTCTTGTGAATGTCTTGGGAGACCAATCCCATCTGCTTCTTGAGCTAATTCGAGAAAATGACAAAAAATGCATACATGAGTAAATTCTCACAAACTGTGAGCATAGTAGAAGACAGAAGCAAAAAATTAAGCCGAGGGGGATGAAATTTTCCCCTTAAAGTAGGGATCCAACTTTTTCTGGGAACCTAAAGAAATGTTGGAGATTGCCTCCTTTTCTCTGCGAGCTTTGTTGGTCCTTCACCCTCGGGTAAGGGGTGGTGACAAAATTGACTTGTCTTCAGGTTCAGAAGTTTCCATAGAGCCTCTAGAGGGGACTGAAACGCCCAGACCTGCAGAGGCAGAGGGTGCCGGATCTGAAGCCCGAATTTCTCTCACTTCTACTGAATCTGGGGGGGTGGAATCCAGAAGCCTTTCGTTGGCCGGAGGATCTTCCTTAACTGCTGTTGCTTCTGGATCTAGGGCTTCATCTTCCTTCAGCGCATCAAAGCTGTTTTTATTTTCTAGAGTTACCTCTGTTGAATGAGTGACCTTCGGAGCCTGGGCTAGTGGATCTTTTCTCCTTGGCTGCCTTCATCGATTAGATACTGGCTGAAAGTCATCTTCTTTGACTGGTCCTGGCTCCATAGAGGCTTTGGGGCAACTTTTTGCGAAATGACCGTAAGCATGGCACCAGAGGCACTTAAAAGGAATCTGCTCGTAGTCCAGCTCTTGGACATGGCACCATTCCCCCACGGAGAGCTTAATGGCTTGCGATAGTCATTTCTCGAGGTTAACCTCAACACAAATACGAGAACAGGTAAACTGATCCCCTTTCGGCTCCACCCTGTCCAGGAAACGCCCAAGCTTATTTCCAATGTCCTCCAGAGATATTTCCCCCCAGAGATACAAGGGAAGATGAGGCAGCCTAACCCAAATAGGGGTTGCGGTGACCTCGGCTCCAGGGTTGAAGTCAAGAGTCCAGGGGGCTAAGAACAACCCTCTCGACCACATGAAATAGGGTCTAGATCTGAAAACTAGATCACGATCCTCTTTCCTCGAGAAACTGAAGACAAAAAAACCCCTGCCTACTGCGCACAGCTCAATCTTTCCGTGTATCAGCAACTTCCAGCGATCATCCATCCATGCCTCCACCATTTTGGGGCTAGGCCATAACCCCATAAACTTTCCGATGAGGGCCTTTTCTGCTAGATGGAGGGCAAGATTGCACGGCTCCTCTGGAGATAGCTCCAGAGAAGGGATCTCCTCCATCTTCTTAACAAACTTGGACGAGAGAGAAGGCTTGGATTTAGGTCCTGCCGAGCGGACTAACACTTTGAATGATTCCAAAGGATCTTTTTCCATCTCGGCTATCAGAACTGGGGCCATCATAGCAGGGCGATGACCTCCAGCAAACAAGAAGAAACGTAGGCTAAAACGCCGATCCGTGGCCCCGATTTCCCAGTGGAAGGGGGACAGTAGACTCCCAAAGAACACACAGGGCAGGGCCACTGAAGAAGGGGGTCACGAACTTCAGACCTTTGAGCCCAAACCGATGAGAGAAGCACTGCTGGTAGCGAGAGTAGCCACAAAAACAAAGAACTGGAGAAGGAGTTCGAGGTGCCGGTCAAGCTAAGCCTGGCCGCCGAGAGGGCTGAGGCTGCCTGTGCACATGGCTAGTATTTTGCTTGCCATTATCTTATTACATATGTGCTTTCTTTTTGATAGTCAGTTTCTCAAACAATAATTGTATGATCACATGGTTGATGTATTAGTACTAGGCCTGTGGTATAGATTAATTGTCTGCATGTTGAGCAACGGGTTATCCCAAGCTTAACCTCTTTCCCAGTAGTTAAAAATTAATCATGTTTTTTGTCAAGTTGGTTTATACTGGCTTGCATCTCTCATACCAGCCCCACCCAAGAGAAAATATAGAAGAAAACAATCATAACTAAAGGAAGATCTTTCACAAGAAAACAAAAAAAATCCCATCAATAAATTGGCCAGATTTCAAGATCTGGAGAACCATTCCATTTTAAACGCTACAGAGTCTAATTGGGCCTCAGTGGCAGGTTTAGTTCCTACTATTGAGACAAGGGATTTAGGACCTAGCAACAAAATTGGCGCTAGAAGGAGGGCTTGCGAATGAATGGTTGAATATATACTTTATCTATCATTTCAAACAACCTACAGATTCGTAACAACCCACATGCATGGCTAGTATTTCATAGGACAGCCCACACACGTTCAATATTCCTGAAATGGATAACTCACCCCAGCTCGAGGAAGAACCTTTTCACCCTAAAATACCTTACGCCCTTCCTCATGAGGAAGTGAATCAATTCAGGAGAATCACTAGAGCCTATGTCCGATAGATCAGTGCATTGTATTTAGCTCCCATCCTCCCTCGAAGAAAAAAACAAAGTAGACAAGTGGTTAGCACTCCCGATGAGGTTTTCGTGCACTCCATAGAAGACTTAATAGATTTTGCAATTACCAAAATCCAAGAACCTCTCGATTTGATACCTGAAACACCAACCACCGACATCTCCGAGCCAAACGAATTTTCGGAAGAGGAAGAGTTCGACTTGGATTCCAAATATATGGAGGGTAATAATAACCATGAGGAAGAAAGAGAATTCCCTCTTCAGAATAATCAACCCTGGTTGGTTGGAGACGCCATGGCCATCCCCAGACGAATGCATAATCTTGCCCTACATCCGGAGAAACCGCTTCCTAAGTACGACCCTGAAACTTCGAGATTGCCAGAAGATCATATTAAGAAGTTCATACTCATGATCAGACTTATGAATGTTCAACATGAAGGTGTAGTCTGCAGACTCTTCCCCTACACGTTTCAAAATTCAACTTCCACATGGTATTTCAAATTGCCAGTAGGATTGATAACCAGCTGGACTAAGTTCCAGAAAGATTTTTTAGATAAATTTGCAGAGTAAACTACTACGGGAGCCCTGATGGTTGAGTTGTTCGCAGCCACCATGAGTCCAAAATAGAGGGTCAAATATTTCAATTAGAGATTCATGACCATATTCAACAAATTCTAGCCCGTGACAAAACCAACTCAAGAGTTGCAAATCGAGGTTTATGCCAACGTGCTCCCAGCTTCTATTTCTATGTTTGTAAAAAGAGTCGCTAAGAAAACCTTGGTGGAAAATTTTAAGGACGCCAAGACAATAGAATTTCAAATGAAAGGATGTAAAGAGGGCCAGGTATCCTTAGTGAAAAAAGAAAGCCAACCCCCTCCAAGGAGGGGACTCCTTCTTACTAGACCTCTGGGAAAACCGGTTGAACAGACTTGTGACAAAGGTAACAATGATATAGAATATCTACAATGCATGGTTAAGAAATTATCAAACGAAATCATAGACATGAAGATAAATGTAGGGGAGGGAAACCAAGGCCAAAGGCCCTATAATCCTTTCTTTAAAAGAAACCTGCCTTTCAAAGAAATTGAACCTCCCCCCACTAACTTAAATATAGATCTAGGGAATGTTGCATCTGATTCTTTCTGTACTTATCATCAGAAAAACCAATCTAAAATAGAATGCCCTCAATGGGTACATGCCATGAATTTGATGGCCAATCGGTTCCTAGATGAAGTCTCCGTGACCGAACAACCAAGCAGTTCAGCTATGAATATTGTTGACCAGGAAGAATTTGACCCACCACGAGATACAACCATGTCGATATGGGATTCTGACCTGATCATGCCTTTAGACGATTTGTTTGAGTCTCAGGATCAACCCGTGGAAGTTTCGGTGATGCAGACACACAGTAAGGGCCCACCCGACCCCAAAGATACTGATGCCACCCAAGCCTCACAAGGTAAGTTAAATCCCGACCACTCGAAAACATCTTTTGCTTTCGGTAAAAAGCCTATAAGCATTCATACCCAGGAATCACCCAAACTAGATTACAAAATGGTCGAAGATTTGAAGAAGCTAAAGTCCAATATTTTAGTTATGGATATATGTAGGATGCCTTAGCAGAAATATTTTCTATTATAGGCCTTGAACTCTATGGAAAACCCGACGACGAGCAATGGCCCAGAAAGAAGTTTGACTCACACAGGTCTGGTGGGAAAAGAAATTGTGAATACCTGTTTGGGAGACAGAAAGGAAAAACCTTTTGTCCCCCCATTGCTCCTAACATTTGAAATCTTCAATAGAAACCTCCACAACTATTTGGTAGATTCTGGAGCATCCTCCAACGTCATTCCCTTGTCTGTTTGCAAGAAATTGAATGTTGTTCCTCTAAAGATTGATAAACATGTCATACAACTAGATAGGACCCAGGTCAAGGTCATAGGAGAAATCAAAGACCTGATGATCAAAATATCGACACACCCCACGTTTGTGCAAGTGATCAACATTATTGTAGTAGATATCCCAGAGGCATATGGGCTATTACTGAGCTGAGATTGGTCTGAAAAGCTAAATGATTACTTCAGTACGGACTGGGCACACCTTTGGCTACCACTGAAGGGATACAAGAACATGATCATAATCAACAGGGAGAGATATCTAAAACATACGATCACTGACTTAGAAACCCCTAACGAGCCCTCATCCAAATATTTCCCCATACTAGGAAATTATTCCTGCGAATCCTACTTCGGAAATTTCGCCCCCCTCCTATTTGATGTTCCTCATACCCAAAACTTCGAATTGATTTTCCAAGAGAAATCGCCGATACTGATAGAAAACACCCTTTTCTACCAAAACCCGATGCTAGAGCTTGCGAAACAAGAGGTCAGAGAGAAAGAAACTAATAAGGGAAACGAAAATAGTGATTCCCGTTCACAAATTTGGACCCTCTATTTTGATGGATTTAAATCTCAAGAAAGGTCTGGAGCGGGATGCATCCTCATTGATCCCATTGGTAAATGACATTTCTTGTCTTGTAGGCTAGAATTTGAATTTACCAATAACACTACCGAATATGAAGCTCTTGTACAAGGATTAATGAAAGCCATAGATTTAGATATCAAAGAATTAAAAGTTTTCGGAGACTCTGAAATTATTATTAGACAGGTAATAAATACTATACATTGCAATTCTCCTCATCTGAAGAACTATTGGCAGGAGGTGTATAGGCTAATAGAGCACTTTGAGGATTTTAATATCACTATGATCCCCAGAACAAAGAATATTCTTGCTGACTCCTTGGCCACAACCACTTCCAGGTTGTCACCTTTAGAAGATTATGAAGCCTCTTGATTCACTGTGGAACTGCTTTACAAACTGTCGATACCTAATAACATTTTCAATTGGAAAGTCTTCGAAGGAGATGAACAAATCATAAACTTCTTGACTAACCAAGACAATTTCAAAAACATCTCTATTGACTATGAATAATTCCAAGAGATGTCCACAGAAACCGATCCTCGGATGGGACGACCTATGGATAAATCAAAGGGTCACACGATCCCAAAAGGGATAGCTAATATAGAAAATCTGTTTGATTTGAAAGAGCGATTTAAGGGACCCAAAAATGCTAAGTCTGGTAGCTCTTGTCCCCTACATGAAACTGTAAACGTTGGAACCCCAAAGAGTCCAAATAATGTGAATCTAGGCAAGACTATATCTAAGGAAGAGAGGAAATCTTACCTCAAATTATTTAGACAATACCAGGATGTTTTCACGTGGTCCTATAGGGATTTGAAAACGTATGATATCCGCATCATTCAACACACCATCCCTTTAAAACCGGAAGTAAAACCTTTCCAACAGAAGCTCTGAAAGTATCACCCATCCCTGGAACCTCTTATGTATCAGAAATTAAAGAAGCTTTTAGATGAAAATATCATTTTTCAGGTTAGGCATTCCGCTTGTGTAGCGAACCTTGTTCCGGTGAGGAAAAAGTTGGGGGAGATCCGCCTATGTGTATATTTTATGAACCTCAACAGGGATTCAAAAAAGGACAATTACCCAGTCTCGTCGATGGGACAACTCCTGCAGACCGTGTCTGGCTCGGATATCTTCTCTCTACTAGACAGTTTCTCAGGTTATAACCAAGTCCTTGTTTTAGAGGAAGATCGTTTAAAAACCACTTTCCGAACCAAATGGGGAACCATCGCTTATAAGTGCATGCCTTTCGGGTTAATTAACGCAGGAGAAACCTTCCAAAGAGCCATGGACGTAGCTTTTCGAGGACTAATCAATATATGCGTGTTAGTGTATCTAGATGACGTAATAGTGTATTAAAAAAACAGAGAAGATCACATCCAACACTTAACTCAGATTTTTGAGAGGTGTAGAAAATACAGTATATCCTTAAACCCTAAGAAAAATATCTTTAGTGTCGAGGAAGGTAAGATATTAGATCACATTATATATCAAGCATGGATTCGCATAGACCCAGAAAGGATTAAATCCATAGCTCAACTTCCCTTACCCCATAACAAGAAAGCTATGTAGTCCTTTTTTCGGGAAAATCAATTTTGTGAGGAAGTTCACTCCCGAATTCGCATAAAACATCAAACCCTTACAAAAGATGATTCGCAAAGATGTCGAATTTAAGTGGGATGATGAGCAAAAAGAAACCTTCAACAATATCAAGGTTTCCATTTCTCGGGCCCTGGTGTTGCGAAGTCTCAATTTCAATAGAGACTTTTTCCTTTATACTTTCGCCTCCGATCAATCGCTAGCTACAATTTTGAATCAGAAGGATGATGGCAACAACGAAGCCCCAATGTCATTTATGAGTACTATTCTTTAAGGAGCTGAGCTCAATTATCCTATTGTAGACAAACATGCCTACGTGGTTTATAAGGCAGTAAAACATTTAAGGTCTTACATCCTCAAGAATCACACTAAAGTAATTGTGCTGCACCCTGCGGTCCGATCCTTGTTCACCTAGCAGGAAATGGGGGAAATAAGGGGGAACTGGATGGCGGTAGTCCAGGAATTTGATCTAGATATAAAACCTGCAAAACTAGTAAAAGGACAAGGTTTGTGCAAGCTTGCAGTCAAAGCCCAGGCTCAAGTAAATGAATATTTCGGATGGGAGAACGAAATGGCACTATGGTGTGGTGAGGTAGCATACAACTCCCTAGGACAAGACTCCTGGTGTAAATATTTAACTTATCTTCTACATCACAGAACTTGTCCCAAAAACCTCAACCCTAGAGAAAGGAGAGCCCTGAGATTAAAATCTGCACAATATCATCTTATATATTCATTGCTCTTCCAGATCAATTATGATGAGGTACTATTAATATGTCTAGAATGATAAGACGTAGACAAGGTACTGAAAGAACTCCATGATGGGCCCGCCTGGGGACATTTTGTAGGAAACATTACCGCTCATAAGATTCTGAGAGCCGGATATTATTGGCCCACCTTGTTAAAAGATGCTCATACTTACGCTAGAAACTGTATGACTTGTCAAATAAGCACTGGAAAGGAGAAAAGAGTGGCGATCCCACTCCAACCTGTTATTGTCTCTCGACCTTTCGAGCAGTGGGGGTTGGATATCATAGGATAAATCACACCTAGCTCCTCAAAACTACACAAGTACATTCTTACCTCCATCGACTATTTCCCGAAATGGGCAGAGACCATCCCTCTGACTCATGTAAACGAGAAGGTAGTGATCCAATTCATAGAACAGAAGCCGATCATGAGGTTCGATGTCCCTTATGTTCTGGTCTTTGATAATGCAACTTACTTTTCTTCCACCTTATTGACAGAGTTTTCTCTGGACAAAGGAATCATAATCAAGTACTTTTCAAATTACTATCCCCAGGGAAATGGTGTGGTTGAATCAACTAATAAAAACCTGGTAAGGATATTAAAAAAGACAGTTGTAGATAACCAAATAAATTGGCATAATCTGCTCTATAATTCTCTATGGGTTGATAGGGTCACACCCAAAGAAACTATAGGAAATTCTCCATACTTTTTGGTCTATGGGCAAGAAGCCATCCTCCCAAATGGACTATATCTTCTGTCTCTTCAGCTAGCCCAAGATTCCAATGAAGAACCCTCATCGGCCATGCAACAATGGATTAACACCCTGCTCATGCTCGAAGAAGAGAGAGAAAATGATAAGTCAAAATTCCTAGCTCACCAACAAATAGTGAAAAGATGGTTCGATAAGCATAAGGCTAAAGAAAAGAATTTTGAAGTAGGAGACTTAGTCCTGAAGTGGGACAGAGCAAATGAACCTAAAGGGAAACATTCTAAGTTTTAGAGTCTATGGCTCGGACCTTTCCAAATAGTTGAGAAAATCGGGGCATGCACTTATCGATTGCAGAGTTTGAGGGGGAAACATGATGCCCTCCCAGTAAATGGCCAAGCCCTAAAACAATACTTCCAATAATAAATAAATAAAATAAAATAAAAAAATTAATTTTGGGGCATGAGTCAAGGTCAAAGGAAACGAAGGAGGAACAAAGATTCTGCTTTCGCCCAGTGAATCTCCATTTGTTGAGCACTCAACACACCCTAAAAGTCTATGTCCATTTTGTTTTACTTTTTGGGTACCACTTGATCCTTTGCACTGTCTATTTTTCCTTCAGTATGAATCTAATACCTGTAGTTATTTTTCATATTTGTTTTTTCTAAAATTTGCTTGAACATACAACAAAGAATCATCTTAACCATTAAAGGGTATTTAAAAACTACTTAAGGAATCAAAATACTAAATCTCTCCCCAATACACTTAGAAGTCCGACATCGATAAAGCTTAGAGGTGACGAAAATTGTTTGAGAAGTTTAAAATAACCGAGCACCGATCTTCATCGGCGTTGGCAGACGAAGGTATTTCCTTTTTGTGATTAAACTTCAACAGGATTATCACCAAAGGCCGATCCATTCGGCTTCGGTAGGAAAACGAAAAAGTAAGTGTCGTGCAAGGAGAGGAGCTATATCGTTGGCCGTCGACGCCCAACGCGATTTCGACATCGGGCAGTTATAAAATAAAATTCACATTAATTTTAGTTTTTAAAATGCCGATCCCCGAACCGGAAATACACGGCATGATAAGATGTTTTAACCCTCAGATTCGCTAGGTACGACACATTTAAGGTGTTAACAAAATTATGGATCACACATTAGTTGCTAATTCATGCGTGAATGAAAAGAAATCATTTAAACTTGCCGATACAATGCATTTGCCTCCGCCATCGACCAATTACAATTTAATTGTGGAGAACCGACGATAGTTTATTTTTAAATTACATTTATTACTCGTATTAACTGGTTGATATGACAGATAGAGTCTCTCCTATTATATGCTGTCGAGGTCATTGTGTATGATCCTATTCTGCGTGACAAAGAGTTCAGAACGAACAGAGGAGCAGAGCTAACGATCCGAAGAAGTCCTCCAAAGTTCAGTGAGTATTAGACAACTAGCCTAGCAAGCATTACATGTATGTATCCACTCGTGGTGTTTTATTCTTCCTTTTATGTTATCAACCCAACTCTGCTCTGTACACATGTTTAAAGGTTGTTTTAATTGTAGGAATAATGCCTCCGAAGAAACCCTCCACCAAGAAATCCCCAAGGGCGCCAAAGCCGCAAGAACCAGAAGCAGGAGAGGGATCCTCCCCAATAGTTGCAAGACAATTAGAATTCGCCCCCTAACCGGTGCATGTCATTAAGACAACTACCAAGAAGTCCGTCATCAAACCCTCGACCTTCGGGGTCACAGAGGCAAAAATTGGAGCCAAAACAACATTCCCTCGCTAGGAATAATTGTTTAAGAAGTTCAAGAAAGAAGAACCCCTTGAGAATACCCTGCACAACGATCCTAATACAAGGAAGCTCGATGATTATGTCCTCCGAAACATCTATCTACACATGGTGGCAAGCCGAACTCCGGTGTTTCCTTGCATTGAACTCCTAAAGTGGCTCATTGACCACACCAATGCACATAAATGTTTGATTAATGATGATAATGGTGGATGCGTCGGGGTTTTCTTGCCATCAAAGGTTCAAAGTTACTACAAGCTCAAGGAGTCAAAAGAAAAACCGAGCACTGATTTCATTCTGAATTTCTATGCATCACACGATACCAAAAAAATCATGTCATCATGGTGGTGGGAAGACAAAAAATTCATGAACCGGACTACCGGCTGGTACCCAACGACCAATCTAAGGGAACCATACATTTACTCTATGGTTCTTCTCTGCATGTTGCATGGGGAGAAATATTTCTTCCAATTTTTAGAGGCTTGGATGCCCCTAGCTTATACGGTGGCCATTTCATGCACAAGTTTCAATTGGGGTGCCATCATCTCCAAATAGTTGAGCATTTTCATAAGACAAGCCCATATGTCAAAAGAGGGAGAAACCCCTCCTTCCACATGGCCTCGTATTTGTTGGACATCATCTGCACCATGAAGGTTTTCTCTGGAATGAAATTGAACTGGCACTCCTCGGAGCTCCCGATCCATGTTTACTTCAACATTTTATGGGATAATAGGTACAAAAAATCCTATGCCCTTATCTGTGACCATTTTAATGCACGTATCTATTTTTTATTGTTTAGGAAAGAGTGCCCTAGGATGTCAAAAGAAGCAAAAAAGGTTATATCCAAAATTGTGTTGGATTACTG